>JANTNU010000234.1:7139190-7151625 GCA_024752395.1 Erythroxylum havanense
TTGAAGATTAAGTTGGCCTAACCTTTGGTGGCCTATCTTCAACATCGAAGTTGTCTTCTTCAACAAATCCAACCCCACGTGTTACACACGCCTCCTCAATCACCCCACTAGTCAATACTCAAAATCTGACATTTGTATCATTTTTTTATTCTAACAACATAGTTTTGTAAATTATTTTGCAATTTACTTCCTATAGTGTGTATTAATGAATCAATGAGATCAAAAATGATAAAAGGTTAAAGAAGGTTTAAAAAAGGGCATGATCAGACTTGGGATCACGTTGGACCAGGCCTAGGTATGTTTTTATTATTCTATATTGGATTTGTTTTAAGTTATATTTATTTTGAGCATCTATTTATTATTTAGCCCAAGTTTTTTATTATTTGACCTGGGTATAAATACCCTATTTAGGTTTAAGGAAAGAGAACTTTTGATCAAATTATTTTCTTGTGTGTTGCCGGTCATATTGAGAGAAGTAACTCTTTTTGTATTTTTACTTAAGAATTAAACATCATTTATCAACTGAATCAAATTACAGAATGATTTTGATCATAAACAACTTTTTTAATTTGTTCTTTACTCATTATCAAGATTGCTCGAGACAAGTTAAATTTGAAACCCTATATATCAATTTTAATTTGGTTAATTCGAATCTACCTTCTTGTTTTCTTGAATTCGAACTTTTCAACCTTCAATTCCATGCGTTCACGGTACTTCCTTTTACTGAATCAACGAGATCAAAAAAGAAAAAAAGGTTAAAAGAAGGGGTAGACAAGGGCGTGTCACATGTGTGATTGAGACATGCAAAGGAGTTATTGGCACGTGGGGGACAGAGTGCAGTGTGGACTGTGGGGACTTGCAAGTTGCACGGCGGTGACGGTGACAGAAAATGTCCCTTCTCACGGAGGCCGAGTAAAGAAGAAGTGGTGCGAAATTTGGACCAGACGCAACCTAAACGAAGGTGAGCAAATGCCTTATTCATTAAATTAGCTTACCCCACGAAAATCGAGGGAAGGTTGGAGCAATAAACATTTATGAGTTTTGAAGGCCAGAAGAAAACAACGGCTATCTAACATCAGATGTACGTTTTCTCAAGAAAACATGTCCAACCAATCTCGTACTAATGGTTGGACATTTAGTATTTTATTGAATAAAGAACGCCATCTTCTTGTAATTAATCAAACTCTTCAATTTGAAGATTCTTCGTATATGATTAATTTGATTATGCCAACTACACGACACTCACCTTTCAACTATTTTCTCAAACCCATTAAAAACTGGAATATCCCCAAAAATAACCTTGTTCCCAGGCTAGGACATGCTTAGTTCTATTGTAATTTTTATGTTAAATTATTTATTTTAATTTTTGTTTCTTTTTTAATATTATTTTCTTCCAATCTTTATAATTTATAAAATTATAAAAATTGAGTTTTTTTTTATACATACGCAATTTAATTAATGACTGGAGTTGCGTCGCGGATTAATTAATCATTAGTCAAAGGTTGGGGTGATATTAATTAATCATTAGTCAATGGTTCAGGTGAGGATATCGTGACTTTGTTTTTTCTGCAAAATTGAACCATTCAATTTCAAAGGACCTTAAACACGGGAGTGGATATTATTATTAACAAGTTGAATTGAATGGACTTAACTGCCACGCAAAAAACGGGAAGGAAGCATACATTACACATTTACACACACTAAGGTAAGGTTGTTGGCTGTCGCGGCCAGGACAAGGACTTGATATGCTTGTTGTGTTTTCCTACTTGTGTTAAACTTAAACCACCCCTCGACATATCATCGCATAATAAATTGCTTGCTACTCATAACTGAGTTCCTAGTTTAACGGCGATAGCTCAGCCTTCTTAAGCGGTGCATTTATTACAGCATGACTTTTGAACAAAATAATTAGTTAATTTTGCACCTTCTAATTAATATTTGATAAATTAAAAAAAAAGTATGGTTTCAAGTTTCAACATAAATTTTGAGAAATTTAAGAATTTCGTTTAGTTCGTGAAAATCTTAATGATTTCTGGACCTTTGTTTTAAAAGTCTATTTTGAATTTGCATGTATGGAAAGAATCTTTGTTGAAAAGAGGAGTTTTATTAATTGGGTTGGTGACTTTGAATGGTTCAAAACACGATGAAAGAAGGTCATTATTGCTTACCTTAACATGTTGTGCTAATAAATGAAAGGGACAGAGTATCTGCCTCCAACGTTACTAGTACTTTGATTAAGTCTGGTTGATTATGAATAAAATATGTTTAAAGTTTCCGTGAATCAGTTGGTAATTGCTTACTTATCCTATAATAGTTCAATGATCCTGAAAAATCAACGGCTCTGGTTTTCTTTTCCTGTCAAAGTTACAAAATAAATATCTGACAACAAGCAAGAGCCAATTCCCATCACTCTGGTTATCATGTCAAGTAACTATCACTTCTCTGTTCAGCTAACTGCAGCAGGAAGACTTTTGGAGCGGTAGCGAATGATGCGAAACGATCCTGCTAGATCAGAAGTCATACCCCAGTTTTTGATAGTTTGTGTGTAAAATATCGTCCTGAAACAAATTAATTGCTTAATGTGGATTAATTTTCGTATCCATGACCATGAATAAACATCACTTGATTAAGGATACGTTGAATCACATTAGCAGAGCGTGTCCTTAACGTCCCAAAGCTTTAATCTTTAATCTTCAAACAAGCACGAAACGGACGGGGGGATCTTGAAACATCCACAGCTAGTCCGGGTCCGGGACCTTTTGTTTGTTTTTAGTGTCTAAAATATATGTCGTCATGTCTTAAGACCGGACCAGGTCAGGCATTTCAGGGTAGTTGGCCATTTTCTCAAACCCATCACCTTCCTGTTTTGTTTTGTCACTTATGACAAAACCGCCAGTACTATTCAAATCTCCCCCTCGGTACTCATCCTCCCAACAAAGTCAAATGGCCAAACCCATTTGGTGAGTTCTGATTTTTATATTATTACATTGTGTTGCTTTCCTATATCTTTTTACGTCTAATTTATTTTTTTGACAGCGTAGACAATGAAAGTGGGATGGTGATGGATATTATCATCGTAATCCATTGTAGTCTTTGCCACTTTCGTAATGGTGACCTGGTCAGAAAGATATCAAACGAAGCCGTAGTCCCAAATTTTCTATGTTTTCTTGTTCAAGTTTCAACAACCCTGTTGTTGTTCTACTCTACCATTAACGCAGGTTCTCCGTTCTCCTCTTCTCCTTCACTTCTCTTTTTTGTATGCAGTAGTTCATCCAGGACTTCATTTTCTTATTCCTTATATATTGTGGTTTCATTACACAGTCATCCTTCAAGGTGATTTATTGGTTTTGTTGAGGTACTTGGTCTGTTTTACAATTGCAGCTCAGGCTTTCAATTATGTGTTGCTTGTGTTTTGTTTTCAGGGCGAATATTTGATTGCTTCAAGAAATGTTTCACAATTATGGTTGTTTTTCCATTTTTGGGATGCCCACATCAAGAACTTGCACGTTTGGAGCCCTTTTACTTGTGTGGCTGTGTTGGCCTCCATTACTTATTGAAGCAGACATTACCAATCCTGCAGAAGGTGATCCTGCTGTATCTGTTTTTCTCTTTTTAGTTTTATTTTTCGTAGGCTGACTTCTTCCTTTGGATATTTGCTACAATTCCACAACTTTTTTCCTATAAATCACCAATCAAGAAGTGATTAAGCGTGATACTTAGGTAGCTTCCAAATTCGCTGCTTCTTATGACTAAACGTCTTTGTCCTCAACTAACATCATTTACAAATATCAAATCAATTGCGTTCGAAATTCCAGTGACTCCATGTGGCGATAGAATATTTGGATAAAATAGTTATCTCTGTCCTCTTTTTCACCTTCAATTCATTTCAAGTGATTAAAATGATGATCTCCTTCTGCTTAAAATTGTAGTGCAAGCATTGCGGGATATAAAGAACAGCCTGATTGATGTCAATGGGAACTTGAGCAACTGGAATCGAGGGGATCCTTGCACAGCAAATTGGACAGGGGTTTTATGTTTCAACACAACTATGGACGATGGTTATCTTCACGTTAGAGAATTGTAATTTTCAGATTTTCTTCTGTCTTTTTTTTAATCAATGTGGAAATTTAAATCATGTTATAAAGCTTTTCAGCATCATTTTTTTCTTTTTAGATTCAGATAATCCTGTTTTTCTTGGAGTTAAAACTGTTTATGGCTGAGTTCAGGAACTATATGCTGCAAATTGCTCCATGTTATGGCTGATAGGAAAAATCTTTATTGAATTTATGAAAGATGCCTTATGCTGTACTTTTGCGCAAATTGGTGTAGGATTTTGTCATTGCTTTCCTCAAAGCTTAGTTACCAAATATTTCAGGTGTTTGTTACTGTTGTTTAGAAAATCAGTTAAATTGATCTCATGCAGGCAACTATTGAGCATGAATTTGTCAGGAACTTTGTCACCTTCACTTGGACGTTTTTCTCATTTGGAAATACTGTAAGTGTAGATTAGCTGAAGAGCTTTCTGCACTTGAATCAAAATCTTATTCAGATAGCATCTTCCACAGTTTATTTCCTTAATATTCTATCATCTATCTTTTTTACAGGGACTTTATGTGGAACAAGATGAGTGGCAGTATTCCAAAGGAAATAGGTGATATCAAATCTTTGAAACTCCTGTAAGTCCAGCTACTTCCTCACTTCATACCTTCACATAAATAGTGCCCGTGATGGCAACTGTCCATGATATTGAAAATGACATGATTCCTACAGATGATGCTTTTCCTGTTGTATTTGTGCACCTAATGTATTTCATTTTGGTTGCTTTCTTACTCTATGTCTGGAACTTCTTTTTCAGGCTTCTAAATGGAAATCACTTGACAGGTCCCCTGCCTGAAGAGCTTGGTAATCTGCCAGTCCTGGACAGAATACAGATTGACCAGAACAATATATCTGGACCACTACCTAAATCATTCGCTTACTTGAACAAAACAAAGCACTTGTGAGGGTCTATGATGCTATTTAACCTTACTTCGCTGCAGAAATATTTCAATTGAGTTTGTAATCTACCTAATTTTGCAACTCTTCTGCTTCTGGACAGTCACATGAACAACAATTCAATTAGTGGTCAAATCCCACCTGAGCTGTCCAGATTACCAAGTCTTGTCCACTTGTAAGTTGTCTTTTTGTTAATTTTCCGTGTTAGAAGTGTGTCATTCCTTAGCTGTTTACATAAAATATGACCAAACGACTCGCAACATCCTCGTTTTTTTTTTAATACCATAATATGTGATGAATCTTGCAGTCTTTTGGACAACAACAACTTATCAGGATATCTTCCACCAGGGTTCTCTGAATTACCAAACTTGCTCATACTGTACGGTTTTTCTTACCTAGCTGGACACTGTGAAGCACAATTAATGGTTTTTGTTCATTTTACTTCAGCAGATACATTTTCTATTTCATTGTCTGACAACCCCTGCCTTTTCTTTTTTCTTTCTTTGCAGCCAACTTGATAACAACAACTTTGATGGTGGCACAATTCCTGATTCTTATGGCAACATGACGAAGTTGTTGAAGATGTAAGTACAAGATGCAATTTGGAGCTGCTAAATAGTTATTGGAAGTGTTCAATATGGTGCAGACAGCTATCAAAAATGTTGAATTATGCACTTGTAGGAATTGATGATTTTGGAAGAAAGCCGTCAATCTTTCTTTACTCTTTTTCAATATTAAAGGTTGAGACAAACACATTTTCAGTGCATTGAGGACTGAAATAGGAAAAAATATTGTTGTGCATGTTCATGTGTCAGAAGTTATGACTGCATCATACAGCATAAAGATCATATGGTTTGATAGTCATGTTACTTTCCCTTTTGGCGCACAAAATCTATTTCTGTTTTAAACAGATGTGATATCTTCTGTTATTCCTTGTTTCTTTGTTCCTTACTTTCTTCGCATAGATCTTTAAGTTATCTCTGTGCTTTTGTTGGGATTTTTAGGAGCTTGCGGAACTGTAACTTGCAAGGTCCAATGCCTGACCTTAGTAGGATTCCCAACCTTGGCTATCTGTAAGTTCATCTATTTGACTAGCTTTTCTGTCTCATTAATGTGAAATAAGGGAATCACTTTATTCAGCTTCTTTATTTCTATCATTAGATATTGTTAGTGGCCTTTTCATTTAAAGGGAAATTTCCGATTACTTTCAGAGACCTGGCTTCAAATCACTTAAATGGGTCAATACCTTCGGGTAAGCTTTCTGAGAACATGACAACAATGTAAGTTTTCTTTCTTGTTAATGTTCTAGTGTCTGCAAGTATATTGATTTTAAACTTTGTTAGAGAAAAAATCAACTATTTTTTTGAATATAATCACTCAAATATCTTAATTACTGGAATCTCTTACTTGTGATTCACTCACATGTTGACACTTTGTATTTATGATTTTTGTAGAGATTTATCCAACAACAATCTTACAGGGACAATACCTAACTATTTTTCCGGTCTTCCCCGCCTTCAGAAGTTGTAAGAGTTATCCCACTAGCTCTTTTGTTCTGTTTTGTTTAGTTTCAAGGTTCCTTCAACATTGGCCATTCTTGTTTAGTTTCAAGGTTCCTTCAACATTGGCCATTCAAAAAACTTATGCTGCAATGATCGTTTTGGCACCATGTTTACTTATTGAAGATGATGGTGATGCAACATAAGCACATAACTGAACTTTGCAGTATCATATCATAACTTGGTCATGTTTTGATGGCAGGTCACTTGCAAACAATTCCCTGAATGGGTCTGTTCCATCAACTATTTGGCAAAATAGGACTGTTAATGGATCAGAAAACCTTATCTTGTAAGACCTCAATGATGCTTTTGCCTTTCTACTTTATCTAAGTCTTATACTGGCTCAAATACAAATGCAAAAATGTATTCTTGTTGCATTCTTCTTTGAAGAATCTGTTGCTCTATATAAAAGTTCACACATGTTTTGTGTATTTTTTGGTGTGTTTTCTAGATCAGACATCTTCTTGTAAGGCCAGGCTTTAGTTTCCAGCATTTGATGGTTTCTTGTATATATTAATAGTTTGTCTTTCTTGGATCTTGCAGGGATTTTGAGAACAACAAATTTTCAAATATTTCTGGCAATATAAGTCTCCCTCAAAATGTCACACTCCGGTTTGTTTCTGGACCTGTTTACTATGAATGATCTAGATAATTATGATGAGTTTCTTCTGATATTAGGCAAGTTTTATCCGAAATGAATTACATGCCCTTGTCATATTATCTCTTTTCCACAGGAAAAAGATGGAAAATTTTTAAAAATAACTGAATGCTATTTCAAGTGGTTAGATTTATAATCTTTTGGAAATGATATATTGCATTAGAAATTATCAAGATTTTTTTATGCTTGTCCCAAATAATTTCAGGCTTCAAGGGAATCCTGCATGTACAAATTCTACTCTAGACCAGTTTTGTGGGAAGTCGAATGATGGTCAGGAGATCCAGAATCCAACAAACTCTAGCACTAGCTGTGAAATTCAATCATGCCCACCTCCTTATGAATATTCGCCAACATCTTCTACACCTTGTTTCTGTGCTGTTCCTCTGATTATTGAATACAGATTGAAAAGTCCTGGATTTTGGGATTTTGTGCCCTACAGAGATATGTTTGACGTGTATTTGTCTTCTGGTTTAAAATTAAATCTTTCTCAACTGTACCTTGAATATTTCGTATGGGAGGAAGGGCCTCGATTGAAAATGCGGTTGAAGTTTTATCCTGTCTTTGATGTCAACAACAGTAGTTCTCATGCCTTCAACACGACTGAGGTTCGGCGCATCCTTAAAATGTTCACTGGCTGGAATATTCCTGATAGTGATATATTTGGACCTTATGAGCTTCTCGGCATCAATTTATTGGGTCCATACAGAGAAGGTTTGTCCTGGAATCTAGTTATTGTTGGATGGAAATATATTTGAGGACTCTTTAATGAGAACATTACTTGTTTCTTCATTTGGTAGATAATTGTGAGAATAGGAAAAAAAAGAGGCTCGCTTAGATTTTGGGCAATACCTTTTCAAATAATAGCTGCTAGATCAATCAGAAACAGACTGAATTGATATTTTACCTAATTATCGTAATAAAATTGTAGGCTTATCAGAATTACTTGGGAGTAAATCCACTTTCAGATTTGTATCTTTTACAGCTTCTAATTTGAGTTTTCAGCAATGTTCTGTTGTTCACAAATGCATCTGAAAAATTAATTCAGTCCTTTTGGCTAAATTCAGGTGTAGAACAGTGAACAATGTCATTCTACTCATGCTTTAAGATGTTACTCCCGTCTTGTAGCCTGTATGTAAAGCTTGCAAGTCAACTTTAAAAGTCATGGCATTTGTGTCAGGGATTCATGCCTTTAGTTCAAAAATGCGCAATATATTTTATATAATTATACTAGTGCCACATTAACTCTTAATGGAGCTGGAAGCATGGAATACTTCAGTTCTTGGTTATATGCTACAATTTAGCAATCCAGTTTTTAAGCTACTCGGTTGAAAAGTGCTGTTTTTAATCAGGATTAGTTTCATTTTGTTAGCATACTTAAAATATTGTCTGTTTACTTTCTCCAACAAACATAGGTGATGAAAATCTCAAATTAATTTGGATATTGCAGTGTTTACTACCACAAAATCATCTGGTATAAGCAAAGGTGCTCTTGCTGGCGTAGTACTAGCAACCATTGCTGGTGCAGTTACATTATCCGCAATTGTAACAGTTCTTATTTTGAGGGCACGCTTGAAGGATTACCATGCAGTTTCAAGAAAACGCCGTGGTGAGTATACTTTTTATTATGATTAAATTATATGTGTAATAACTTTTCTTACTGTGGACTGGCTGAAGTTTCAGTCTAATGTTGCAATTTTGATGCATTTGATTTTATTGTTTTTCAGAATATTAATTCAGTCTACATGTGCAATTTGTTGCCAGAATATTCTGACTTAAAAATATGCTTGATGAAATTCAAATCTGATGAAATTCACTTGTCTAAATCCCATTGTTTCTATTTTGTGCCTTTGCTCGCCATCAGCTTCAAGAGCTTTCCTCAAAATTGATGGTGTAAAGGATTTCACTTTTTCTGAAATGGCAACGGCTACAAACAATTTTGATAGCTCCACCCAGGTTGGTCAAGGAGGGTACGGGAAAGTTCATAGAGGAGTTCTAGCAGATGGCACAATTGTAGCAATAAAACGTGCTCAAGAGGGATCCTTACAGGGTGAGAAGGAATTTTTGACTGAAATAGAGTTGCTGTCAAGGTTGCATCATCGAAATCTTGTGTCTTTGATTGGATACTGTGAGGAAGAAGGTGAACAGGTACTTTTCCACCTTTTTCCCATATTTTTGAAACGATCTTTACATATTGTAGTTATGTCCATTAGTTCCACCGGTATCTTAGCTGATAATATTCCTGACCAGCACCAAGAATTAACTGTTTGGAAGAAAATTCTTTGCTCACGATTCTTTTCCTTAAATCATATGATTTGGTGGATATTCTTGATTAGGAGTGTTATTAAATGGTGATTTTAATCAGTAGGACCTATCCTAGCTAAATAATGGAGTAGAAGATTGAAATAGAGAACGGGAAAAAAAATCAGAAATTAACGTACCTAATAACTTTCTAAAGTGTACTATTCTGTCTGCATCTCAAATTCATGCAAGATTGAAGACTGACATGCTTAATTAGAACTCTTTTTTCTGTTTACTATCTGCACATAAACAGAAAAATGTGTTATGAGCAAAATTACAGTTCCTTGGTTTGCTCTCTTTGACTATAATGATAGTGTTAAAGCATATCATCATCTTATGGCAATAGTTTGATGTATGCTGCCATTTGTTATGCAGATGCTGGTTTATGAGTTTATGTCAAATGGCACTCTCAGAGATCATCTCTCTGGTAAATTTCCCGTTTTCCCTTTACCCTTTGTTCAGTGTTCCACAATCTAGATTGTGTTGAGAATATTCATAAAGCAATCCTATATTGTTCTCAATCTATAGATAAGGCATGCACAATCTCTTTGTAATTTTACTTGTCCAATGAAATGTAAATTGATGGACTTTGTATGTGGTACACAGCAACCGCTAAAGAACCCCTGAGTTTTGCTTCAAGATTGAGAATTGCCTTGGCTTCAGCTAAGGGCATCCTCTACCTACATACAGAAGCTAACCCTCCTATTTTCCACCGAGATATTAAAGCAAGCAACATATTATTGGATGTCTATTTTACTGCAAAGGTTGCTGATTTTGGACTTTCAAGACTAGCCCCAGTTCCTGATATTGAAGGAATTGCACCAGCTCATGTATCCACAGTTGTAAAAGGCACTCCTGTAAGTCTAGTTTGATGTTCTGAAGTGGATTTCAAAGTTTTTTCTCTCAGGGAAGTTGGTTTTGATCTTCTATGTTCCCTCATAACATTATCCGGTCCGAGCACATAGCCAAATTCCCTACACTTCTAATAAAGTGAATAAGCTGTATTAGTTGTCACTGTTATAAAATGAGCCATTACTTTTGATGGATAGAACATGATCTAGTCTACATCTTCAGTCATAAAAATGATTGTGTTTCATTATTGATTTGTTAACTCGAGGCCTGAGAAGAATAACACTGGTTGCAGTTTCATATTTTGATTACTTGGGGAGAACTTCCCTGAATTGTGGATTTTAATTTAGAAACTTGTATCCACATGTACTATAAATGTAGGATTGAAAAAAAGTCAATGCTAGCTGGTAACTAATGTAAAGTATAAACATCAATATGATTAGTATAAACATCAATATGATTAAGAATGGCTTAGATGAAACAGAAATCATTATCATGTTGTGGATGATGTCTTTGTATCGCCTTTGCAGGGTTACCTTGATCCAGAATATTTCTTAACACATAAATTGACCGACAAGAGTGACGTATACAGTCTTGGTGTTGTATTTCTGGAGCTGTTGACTGGGATGCAGCCAATCTCACATGGAAAAAACATTGTTAGAGAGGTAATGCTATGGCCCAAAACCTCCTCTTTACTTGAAGCAGAGGTTTCCCTACATCCTTTTAATTTCTACATACAATAGAAACATGTCATGACATCTCATAGTTGCAATACATGCTTCAGGATTAGGATCTCCGCAAAATACGAGCCTTTTTCATGCTTTCCAATCTCAATTTGATGCCTAGAGATAGTAGTTATCTGTTGTTTTCCTTTTGCGCTCATCATGCCAAGAGGCTAAAACAAGACAACATTCAAGATTGAATAGGTTCATGGTAGGGGATTCTTGCAACTGAACTGACTAAACAGCTGAATTATAAGAGAATTCATTCGGATGGTGCCTGAAATGAACGGTTTTCAATGAGGCAATGTCTAACTCTTAGAATGAGATCGTTAATGTGGGGTTCTGAGAATCATTCTTTATGAAATCAGAGTGATATCTTCAGGTTGGCTAGCCCAAGCCACTGGACCAAACAAGGTTAGACCTGGAGTAAACCCCAAAAAAAAAAAAAAGGGAGTCAAAAATCAAACCATCAGATATGAGAGAGTTGAATTCTCTTGATTATTGGCATCACTGAGATTGCATCCCTAGTAAAATATCTAATCTATGCCTTGTAAGTGCTGGAAACTCGTAGCAATGCATAGGACATGAATTATATATGTGTCATCTAATTAGCAGGTCCATATATATGATGATATTTTTCTTGGATCATTAGGTTAATATTGCATATCAGTCTGGGAAGATCTTCTCAGTGATTGATGGAAGAATGGGGTCATATCCTTCCGACTGTGTAGAGAAGTTTTTAAACCTTGCACTGAAATGTTGTCAAGATGAGACGGATGTGAGACCTTCAATGGCAGACGTGGTAAGAGAACTTGAAATTATTTGGGCTATGATGCCGGAATCTGACGCCGGAACTGCTGAGAAGGTGGAAATTGATACAGTGAAGGAAGTATCACCCCCATCATCATCTACTGCAGTAAAGCACCCATATGTCTCGTCGGATGTTTCCGGCAGTGACCTAGTCAGTGGTGTCATTCCAACCATTACTCCCAGATAAAATAGATCACTTTTGATGTTACAAACTTGTCTCAGTAGATTTTGAAATTTGCAATGTACTAATACCAACATTTTGTTTGAAGATTTGTCTATAGTTTTACGTTGTGTTGTTTTTTTTTTTTTCCCTTTCTTGGTTGTTGTAAAATAGTAGCTAGCAAATATCCACATTTTTTTTTGGTAACATGTTTATGGTAGCTTGTACATAAAAAACAACTTTTACGAGTCGCTTGGAAATTTTTGAATTGAATTTAATAATGAATTATATTTAATTACATTAATAATGTAACACCCAAATACCCCCTGGGAGGATACATGGATGCCACCCAAGACAGAACAAATAAACCAGAATATCACACTG
>JANTNU010000234.1:7259696-7277062 GCA_024752395.1 Erythroxylum havanense
CATGCATAAGTTCTCTAAGTTTTCAATACTACACATACCTCTAAAGTCTTAGACTTCTGACTGGATGACACACTGAGGAATGCAATAAATGCATTCTTCCTCTAACCCTGTTCAGACGTAGAATGAAATAAAAGGGAAAGTCTACTGCATTTTAAGCTAACGCATTCATGCACCAGACAAGTATGAATACCTAAGGATACCATAAAGCAAGCATCTGCCACAAGACTTAGCAGACAGTCTTAACACAATTTTAGCAGTTGTATCCATGTATAATAAGCAAGCAGATAAAAGTATACCAAAAAGCAAGCCTCTGCTTGCACAAAGACCTAGTGTCACAGAGATTCAAGCAAAACAATAATCATGGTGAAGGCAATGCAGGCATCATCCTAGGAGAGGGGATCTTTAAATAAACCCAGAAGAGTTTATTCGAACACGGTTTACTTTTTGTGCACAGAACTTCTAGTCTGAATTATGGAAAAATCTAACTGTCCTATGTAGCCACTAGATGGGGTTGTTGCCACTTCTTACAGGTTGATATACAAAAATAAAGCATCAAGTGGCAGATGAGACTCTTTTATGTACCCACTCCTTTTGCACACTTAATTCAAATGGTTTCTAAAATTACCAACTTTCCACACGATGGAACCGTTTCACCTATTTAATAGGTAAGATGTAAGCGCCAGTGTTAAAATGTGAGAATATATCATTCCTGAATGAGCAAGCTACACATTCTCGGTTAAAACATTTTGGAGCCAGAATAAGCATTCAATACATATTGTAATGATGGCAACAAGAGATAGAAATTAGAGCTGAAGCTTCCTAAGTTCAAAGCAGTCAACATGAGATGAAGCCCTTAATGGTCAGTAATGCTGCAGCACACTTGCTATTAGAAACCAGGATCCATTTTCCTTTAACATAACGCTTCATCAGCGTCATGTAGTATCATAAGCTTACTTGGCTAAATTACTTTAGTCACCAGGGGACCAATAAACTAATTTTATTCATTTAACTTCAACAAAATTCTTGTTGTACAAAACATCCTTAAGTATGGCTCCAAAGAAATCTTTATCAAACTAACTAGTTTTGGAAATTATAAATTTTTTTTAAAAAAATCATAAGGGATATCATTCAAAATAGAGAGAGAGAGAGAGATTATTGACGATAAAGTCAAATAACGAATAATTTGTAAAAACTAGAATGAACAAAGCAGAGTGAGAAGGAGACCTTGTCGGGATGAAGGTAGACCTTGTCTCGGAAGAGAAGGATGACGCCGGCGTGGTCAAGGATGCGAGCAAAAGTGCGAGCCTCGTCCAAAGATCTGGCCACGCCCATTGACTGGCATGCCTCTATCAACTCTGAGTAAGCAATCACCTCCTTCCCTTCCATTCCTAGCTTCATCTTCAGTTCCTCCACATTCACTAACCTCATTAACCTTTTGGCCTCTTCACATGTCAGATTTGAATAATTGACTTTTCCACTAGATGCTGTGTTGTTATTATTGTCAGATGTAACATCAATAGTACTAGTATTAGACGATGATGTGTTGGAGGAAGTAGAAAAACATGAAATTAGGAGGCTAGGCTGCATCTTCAATCCCAAGTATGAAGAAGAAGAAGAAGAAGAAGAAGCTAATGATGATGTCGATAAACAGGTTGTTGTCGTCGTCGTCGTCGTCGTCGTTGTTGGTAATGAATCAAAATCTACATATGATTCGTTGGGCAGCCACAAGTGAGTTACGGCTATAGACGCCACCGTGTTCCTCCCCGAGGATGACGCCGGCCTGGCCGCTCTGTGAGTTGAAGCTCCAAACCACCAAGCTTTCCGCCACATTCTTTATCTCTCTCTCCCCCCCGGCAGTTTCGTTTTTTTTTTTTTCCCCTTCTTTTATTATTATGACTGGCAAGCCCTGCAACTAATAATCCCATATAAGAATAGTGGGAGTGGTGCGTGGCGTTAAGAATTTTGAATTTTCCTTAATTATCTAAATCTGAAAGAATGTGTATTAATTATAGGAGAAATAATATAAATACATTTATGTCTAATCCAATTTCATTTTCCGCCAACTAACATTCATAGATCAATGGCAGTGACTAGCGAGAGATTGACTCACCGTTTTCTTTTTCCCTCCTTACATTTCAGAAAAAACACGGTTATTTATATACTTCTCTAAGTTCTTGATTTCAAAGAATATATTCTCCATGTCTCATCTCAAAATATATAATTAAAAGATCTCTCTCTCTCTTTGTTTTATTGGGGTTTCGAGAAAAGGCGATTGAGGTGAGTCAGACAGGGGGGATAAGGTAATTTGAGTTGGGAAGTAACATCTACAGAAACGGGGCGTGTAGTAGGCCCACACCCGCCCGATTTCCTTGCAGAGGAGTCAATTCTGTGTACGATGTGAGCCATAGATCGACGGCTCAGATCTACTGTTTTTATTCAGCAGATCTGCTCCCTAGATCCACGGTTATAAAACACGTACTTCGTGCGCAGCGTCAATGTCCGACCGACCACCCACTTGACAACTTGTCCTGAGTCTGGTTGAGATTTAAAGGAAAGAAAAGGTCAAAAGGATAAGGCGTCGACACGTCCCTGTGGATGGGTTATGGGAAATTTGAAATGCCTTCGAGTTTATTTTCCCAATTGGTTGGTCATACTCCACCAAAACTAACATTTGTCAATATAAGAAAACGAAAACAACACAGCAAATTTTATTGCTTGAAATCTTCTGTACCACCTATTGCCTTCCGTGCCACAAACAATTCTAGCCATCCATTAGATCTGCAGTTACCTCTATTGGTTGGACGTCCCCTTTTTCTTCTTCTTATGCTTTTTTTATTATTATTTATGAACGTACAAATGAAATGATTTGCTATTTTGTTTATTTTAAGTTACTGTAAATGCATACCTAAAACAACCCTCCAATAAGAAAATTAAATTTCCAATAAGCAGCAGCAGTAGCTCACTTTGCAATTTCTCCCACCTCTATATGCCAGGTTTGATTTTCAGCTACTTTGTGATAAAAGAAAAAAGAAAATATCATGGGCAGTTTCTGCAAAAGAAAATAAGCAAATTACATCACAAATTTTCAAGTACTCCACACTTTTAGACTTCATGCATCGGCAATAATACTTAATACCACTTAACATCTACAGGGTGAGTCTTAACTAACTAATAAGTTTACAAAAGGTTACAATTTTGAATCATAAAACATCGTCTTTGTAAAATAAAAAAAAAAACTGCGCATAATTGATGACCTTTTTCTGATGTTCACAAAACGGAAAACCTTGTGCGTATAGATACTAATTACCAACTACAAACTAGTTCCCACGACAAAAACATAGAATTATACACAAAAAACAGAAAAGCTACAAGAATATTCAAAGTACATGTATTTGACATTTCATTATATGTGAGGACGAATCAAGTATTCAGTTACAACTCCCTCAAAATATTTTGGCTAGCAAGCAAAAGTCATTATTTGTAGTTACCATTTCTCATATCACTTGTTCGTAAGTGTGCACTACTAAACTACATGTACATCCCAGTATCGGTTAGGGCTGGCCTCCTGCTGCGCGGCACCATTCCAGAGATCATGCATGACACTGTACTGTTCCGCTAGTAGCTATAACTCAATATGCCAATCAATTCAGAGTCACTGAGCTTTCATGAAATTCACTCCATTGATATTAAGCGACTCTTACATCCAAGATTCCTACCCAAACCGGGTTCCTAAATGTAACAATTCTATGCGTTCCATAGGCTTGAATCAATATCCACAGTTTGGATATTTATTACAGGCCATCTTCTTGACGCTAAGACGTGCAACCTTTTCTGGTTCTGTCTGCCAATCACAGCTATTGTAGCTAAACACCATAGATAAAAACCACAATTGAGATGACATATATCCAAATCAAGAAACATTACAACGAGAAACTAAACTTGCAAACAAACCTAGAGTTTGGATCTCCATATAAATTAGCTTGGAGATTTAATGAAGCCATCATCCATATGGTATCTAGTGTCGAAGGAACACTGACAAAGTTGAACCTCTTGTTGCTGCATCTAGATTGCCGCATGATGGCCTTGCAAACATAGCATTGCTAAACTTCAAGCCCTGCCTTCCAGCTAATGAAAAGGAGTACATTTCCCAGTGATAATGTGTAGCAAGGATAAGAACTCTAAAATAATACCACAAGACAACCCAAGAAAAATGAAGACGAAAGCAGCATTACACTAGGAACTTACTTGGCAAAGAGCCACTCAACAAGGCTATGGTGCCCAATCACAAGAAATTACATCCACCTTTTGAGCAAACAATTGGAATGCCTGCATAGGAGTGTGAAAATGTATCACAAAAATGTGGAAACGAAATAGGAGCTGATGAAGAATTATTAAACTATAATCCTTATGAAGAAGTATGTAGACAAATGGTTGCAGCAGATAATAGTTATTTATTGCACCTGTAATTGAACCATGAAAAACTCTCTGAAAGAAACCCCAAAAGTAAAAGAGAAGGGGAAAAGGAATCAGTACAAGAGGAAGAATGGAATTAAAAATGCTTGTATGCGAATAACTGAGGAATCTAAAAAAAAAGGGATAGCTCTTTTGGACAGCAAACAACACTAGATTGTACTCCTCTAAATGTTGAAAAACATTTAGATTTTTAAACATGCTTTTGCCAACTGACCTTACTTACCTTAAAGTGAGTTGTTAGAATTTCTAAATGACCAAGAGAAAGAAAATCCAATCACATAAAACTTTATTTCTCAACTTTATACTAGAACACTCACAGGGGAATATAGAATTGCAAGAGCACAAATAAATATCCTGAATTCATCTGAAAAGAACACATGCTTTTTCTGCCATTAAAGAGACGTGCTTCTTCTGCCATTAAAGAAGAGGAAAAAGCAACGTATTTGTAGAGGCCAAGACTTTAACAATCTTTATCCAAGCTAGCAAGTGTCTTCTTCACTAATCTATTAGCTTCCAGTAGCTTCCCTCTTGAGCAGAGTGAAGAAATCATGGAATAGTAAGAGTCAAAGTCAGCCAATTGTGATGAACTTCCCAGAATATCAGAGTTTTCCACTTTGCTATCAACTTTCATATCAAAGCATGCATGATCTAGATATGTTCTCCCTGAGGATGATACAGTCCCCTGAATTGAGCTAGATGCCTCAGCTTCAGAAGGGATTGGCAGTTCTTGTGATTCACAATTAGGACCAGAACACTTCCAAACTGGGTAGAACATAGAGGCGACCTCATTAAGAACTATAATTGCCTCAGTGATACTTCCTCGCTCGCATAGGAAGACCAGAAAACTCTCTACAGATTCAGTTTCAACCTCAGTATTGACCTTATTTATCATTTCAAGAACAGATTTTGACAGAAGCATGTCTCTCAAAATGCTCTTTGCCTCTTCCATCCTCCCTTTGGCATGCAGCCCCCTTATCAAATACAAAAAGCCCAATAAATCAGGAGATATGCCTTTCCTTTTGAATTCGGAAAAAAGACTAAGAGCCCCCTCCATGTCCCCTTTTTGACAAAAACCATTGATCACAGAACTCACAGTAAATTCATCAAATTTAACACATTTGGCTTTCATATCATCCAGCATGGTCAAGGACTTCTCTAATTCACCAAACTTGCAGTATCCATTAATAAACGAATTATAGATACGAGTATTTACTTCATAGTCCTTAATGATCATACCTTCAAATAATCTTTTGGCATCCAGAAGATATCCTGTTTTAGATGTAGCATCAATCAGTATTCCATAAGTAATTGCTGAAGGAATCAAGTTGATCCTCTCTAATGAATCAAATAGCCGAAAGGCTTCAAAAAGGCAGCCCTGCTGACACAAACCATTTAAAACTGTATTATAAGTAATTATGTTGAGATCGATTTCCTTCTTCTCAGCAAAATAACAGAGATCTACAGCTTTGACAAGATGTCCTCCTTTGCAGAGGCAATCAATTATCAGAGAATAATCAGCAACATCCATAACTGGCAAATTATCATTAGCTCCTGTGACAAGTTTATATACATCTAAAGCTCTACCACTTTTTGCCATTGATTTTAAAACACTAACGAGAAAAGAAACATCAGGATTTCGTTCCTTCATCTTGTTGAGAAAATAAAGGGCCCTGGTAACATCTGTTAAGCACAGATACTGCAACAGTATCTTGCTTAATTTAAGCTCAAAAAGGCCACATTCTTTTATGAAGCTTCCCAAAACAGGCTGACACTGTCGAAAATTTCCATCACAAATAAGTCCTTTTATAATCAAATAATAAGACTTACTTTTCAAGCATGCTTGATTCCTTCTTGCCACTACGTAGACTTCAGTAGCAGCCATGGTAAATTTTCTCTTGCACAACAAAATGATAGCATCATTACAAATCATACAAAAAATGTCCAATCTAACATTCTTGATTCTGCAAATCAGATTTAGGAGTCCTTGAGAAGCGTCTTGCTTAATAATTTCCTTTAACAATTTCATATAAGTGTTGAAATTCAAAGTCAAACCCTTTTCATAGAGTTCAATAAATATCTCTGTAGCCAGATCCACCATACCATTCTCGCACAATCCATTAATCATGCAATTATAGCATGGAAGTGAAGGAGCCAATGTCCTCCTAAACTCATCAAATATTTCAAGTGCCTTATCAATTTGTCCTACTTTGCAATATCCATCAATCATTATACAATAAGTAATGCAATCAGCAGTCAAATCCATTTCTGGCATTCTGTTGTACAGCGCTTGTGCATCTTCAAGCATACCCGCAACAATAAGTGCTTTAATAAGTACGTTGCACATAACTTTATCCATGATAATTCCGGCTTCTTCTATTCTACGTTTAATATCTAGAATTCCTACAACATTCACTTCCTGGATATAGCCCTTTAAAAGTGTGGTGTATGTGAAAACGTCTGCTGGTATCTTTTTTGAGAATTCATCTGCATCAGACGTCCTCCCGATCTTGCATAAGCAATTGATCAAGGTGTTGCAAGTAATATAACAATGACCAATCCCTTTCTTCTCCCTTTCAGCTAGCAGTTGATAGACAATGTCAAAATCTCCTCTTTTACAGAATCCATCAGCCAAAATAGCATATATGAACTCATTCAATTGAATCCCCAAATTTCTAACGATTCTAAATACCAAAAATGCCTCGTTCAATTTTCCACTTCTAGACAAACCCATAACAATTTCAGTAAATATAAACAAATTGGGTTTACAGAACTCAACTACCTTGTCCGCCAAGGCGTCAAATTGAAGGTTTCCGCCGCAGTATTCACGCAAAATCCCGGCATACGGTGGCGCCGTGACAGCACGGCGGCCGTAACCGGCTAGAAACTGAAATAGCCTCATTTGGCCTTCCGATAATTCTTTTTCACAGAGAGAAAAAATACAAATACTTCAGATGGAAAATGGAACCAACCAGACATAACTTTGCTGATTTCCTCGACTAATTGATAGAAATCAGAAAGCAATTGGAGGAGTTTGGGAGTGAAAGCGAAGGTAGAAGAATAAATACTTTATAATTATTCATTACTTGTTTCAGTGTTTTGAGTAAACTCACTGTTTGAATTTCGCGATTTTAACCTTCAGACTTAATTATCTTAAAATTTATATACTTTTATTAGGTTAATTCGTAACTATTATGAAATTTAAAAGTTAAACTTAGTTATGTAAAGTTGTAAACACGATTGTTATGAATTTATACTTTTAATTATATTAATATTTAATTAATAAATGTATATACAAATTTTTATCAAATTTTATTAGCTTTCTCAATTAACATTTCTTTTATTTAATTATAAAATATTATAAAATAACCTATATTTAGATAAAATATAAGAAAAATTTAGACTTTTTTCACTTTACAGAAAGAACTATATATCTAAAAATTTTGTCATAGAAAATCATGACCACAGTTATCCTGATGGAAGTGAGTAAGGAGAGTTCTCAAACTATGAATACCCTACCAAATGATCTTGTTTATCTTTCTTCTACCTTTTCAATTGTTAATCTCTCTTCTCATGTTAAGTGTACATTTTTCAATAAAATAGAAAATCTTGTAGAAATTACTCATATTCTTGCAGAAATATACTTCTTTACTTTTACTCAGTTTCTATAGTATACATTCTCATGATCATTTTTAGACAAGAAGTATATAAACTATTATCTCTATCCATCGTCCAAAAGTTAAAGAAACCATCAAAAGTTTCTATCTGGAACAATGTAGTCTAAAAGCTACTACGATAGAGCAATATGCAAAGCTAGAAATTCCAAAAGAGCTCATCTTTTTTTGGAGAGAACAAAACCATACACATCTTTATGATGTAGCTATTCGTCTTGTTTTCACCCTTTATGGAAGAAAAGGCATTCCTACTATAATCAGCATCTCTCTTCTTGACACTGCCTATACTATGTACCAAAACATCTTAATTGGTACTATGTTGATAACCCTTAATAATAGAAGTGTCATCCTCACTATTGCCCCTTATTTCAATATTAGGGTTGATGATCCAACTTTATCTGAGAGACTCCAAGTTTAGATCCAGATTATTGGAGCATAACAAGATCCTACAGCTATTATGATCACTTTACATGACCAAATAATCTATCGTTTGCAGAATTATGTCATAGATCTTAATTTTTCTAATTTTGTTTCAGATGTGTTGTACATGGTAGCAGATAGAGCTCATAATCAGACTACGATCATTCAGATCCTAAAGTAGCTATCACTGATGGAGCTTGAAAAGCTGATGCCAATTAAATAGATGATAAATTACCAAAAGATGTTTCATGCTCCTCATCGACACTCTTTTCATACTACCACTCCTCCTCTGCTAAAGACCTTATAATATGTAACTATGAAATCCATCTACACTAAGTCCAATGAAGATCAACTTAGACCCTCAACTACATCTAGTCCTATTTTGATGTTTCAACTGATGTTTTCACATACAGAAGGCAAAGATGGACTTTCAATCTATTACTTTAAGCTTGCTGTAGGACCCGTCTGTGTTAGCCATCAACGTAGACATTTTATCTGAGATGTTGATCCCTCTATATGTGAACCAAACTGTGAAGTCTGTCTAAATCATGAACTAGACAGCAATGATAATAAGCTTTATAATCGGCGACGAAGGAAGAAGAAGAACAAAGAAAGAAAAATTCATCGTTGTCATCCTTCTCAACAATACTCATATCACTATGACGACTATGATGATGATTGTAGACCTTGGATTGACAATCCAAGACTAAGACCCAATATTTGAGCATTGCTCAAAGTTGTTGAAAAAGAAAATTTATTCCATCTAGAGTCACTCTCCAAACATCCTCAGTGAGTAATTCCTTTTATTCCTATTATTCCTACTCCAAATCTCATTCCTGGCATGATGGTCAACCCGTATGAAGAAGACTTTTTACCAATGGAGAGACACATTAATTGTCATAATAGGATTATCTCTAACCCTTATATTTGTGCTACAGGAATTACTTCTTATGGAACTATGATCTAAAATCCTGTTAATGAAACTCTCAACGGCCAGACTTATAATGCTTTAGCCTGAAACAAAGTCCTTCAACAGATTGATTCTAAACTTGATGGACTGCATTAATAAACACAGGCTACTCACCAATGAGTCAATAGTCTCCTCAGAAATCCAATCCTTGCATAAATCACTAAAAGGTCAAATGGTCTAACTTGTTGTTGATCTATGAAGATATGTTGACACTCAGTATTTTGTCCCTAACTTCACCACTAAAGAGCAAGAACTTAGAAAGGTAAAAGAAGTACTTTAACGAATGGAAGTTGACATGCAGAAAAAACAATTCAGGACTGTTTATGGAGCCTGAAAAAACAATTCAGGACTGTTTATGGAGCCTATCCCACATCTTTTTTGGTTATCCAACACATTTATCCTACTTTAACAGTTATCCAAACCATCTATTCTTCACCAATATACCCTGAAGCAGCTGACTACGAAAAGGTATTCAAGACGAAATATCCTTTAATCGGAAAGCATATCTATCCTACCACCACTAAGCCTAAATCGACAAGATCCTCCAAACCTAAACCTGAAAAGTCTCCTGAGCCATCACCATCATATACTAAGCCGGTTGAATCCACTGGTTCATGGACAAAACCTTTACAAATCCAAACTTCATCTTCTTCACCACTAAAACCTTAACCTTCACAATCCAATGGAAGGATAAAGCTCCTCAAACAGAGTTCATAGCAACCATTGCACTAGCCTCTATTCTTGAGATATTTGGAGAATAATGCATAGCAACTATTGCACCAATCTCTATTCCTAAGATATCCGAAGAAGAATGCATAGCAACTCTTACACTAGCCCCTATGAGGTATCTGATGAAGAATACCCATCTGAGCATTCTAACATCTCTGAACAATCCTCTGAACTATTTAAGGTATTTGAACCATCTTCTGATGAGTCTAAGCATTTTGTTGATCTATCTGAGCTAAGCCAGATTATGATGACCATGCTTAAACCTACTATGGTTGAACCAGATATTAGTAAAGTTGAATCCATAGGAACTAAACCTCTTAGAACCACACCACCAATAGTCCCAATACCACTAACTAGACCTAATACCATGGTTTACCTTCAATTTCTACCCAAAAAATAGAGAGAACATCTCCATGAATTTGGTACTTAGATTGACTTGTGAATGACTTAACCAAATCATCTATTAAAGAATATTTTGTCTGAGTTTACTTCTCGATTTACTAGCACATTACGAGAATGGTGGCAAAGTTTCGATGATTATCGATGACTGCAGTATATTCAAGTCACATTTGTTGGATTACAACTTGGCGTAATTCACAAAGACATTAGTGACATTCAGCTCATCGACAAGCAAATCAGGCATGAATATTTTGAGATGAAGTGTTGTTCTCTGGATAGAAGAGACCTACAGAAACATTTTCAGTGTATGACAGAATGTTATTATCTTCTCATCGGATTCAACGATATTAATCTCCGTTATACATTCATTTCCCATCTTTCAAAAGAATTACAACCTGAATTATAAAGGACCATTACTCCATTTCAAAGAGATATAAAAGATATATCTCTTTGAGAAATCTATCAACTCGCTTTGACTTCTCTTGACAAACTATGTGATCAACAAGTATTTTTCAAAAACATGATTAAAGGCAACCCTCTGCTAAAGAAGACTTGCAAAAAACCTTATTTGAAGATCAATTGTAAGGAGAAAAAAGAATGTGATTGTCATACGAAGAGGAAACATCATCATAGAAAGTTCTCCTACAACAAGTTCCACAAATCTCACATTTCTCATTAAGAAAACTATAAGCCCTTCAGAAAAAAAGAAATGACGACGATTTTTCAGATTCGTCAAATGGAGAAATCCCCATGCAAAATCGTCAAATCATTGTTTTCTCTTATTAACATTATACTCGTCAATGTTCTAATAAGATGAAAAGGGATATCAAACTACTGGATTCTATAGAAGTTATCATGCCTATCCATGATAATCATGGAAACAATGAAGATCCCATTGAAGAACAATCCAATGAAGATGAGGATACGAAGTTCATTATTCTCGTTGACTCTTCTGAAGAGGAGTATGACTCCTTGGGTACTTTAATTTCTGAAGATAATGAAGATGACATGTTATACATGTTACAATAAAAGTGCTTGAAGGTAGATACCAGACCCCTCACAATTTCTTGACCTTATGTCTATATTCAAATATCATAACAGGGCATGATTGGCATATTAAGACTATTGGGTATATGGGCACCACATCATGCAAAAGTATTTTGAAGCCCAACATTTTACCTCCTAAACTTGGAGTTCACATGATGAGTATTTCATTGTTGCTAATAGAAATTCTTTTAAGATTAGTCTTATTATAAAAAGTAAAATAGGGATTCGTTTATTCCCTAACTGTGTGGCTTGGATCAAAGTCCTTGGAAGCCATCTACATGGCTCAAATCTTCTGATTGACATAAATGTCTAATGTAAGGCATCTCCACTCCAAATCCCTCCTACAAGGATTAAATGTCAAGCCAATTTCAGTTCCTACACTGACATTAGAAACGTGTTTGAACTCACACAAGTACCACCTCCTTATTAAGATTTAAGAGATTAATTCTTAGAGCACAGTTCTCACATCCTCACCCTTTATGGAAGAATCTCACTTCTTTATCCACCTCCCATACAAGAAGAATGAGGACATCAATCCTACCAAGGCTACTCATTCAAATATGAACCCTGGTGATCTGAAACTAACCCGAAAAGAATGCACAATTCCACTATAGTAAGGATTAATTGAGCCCACAAAATCTGACTGGGCTTATCAGGCCTTTTGTATAAATAAGAGACCTGCACAACTATTCATCTTACTAAATAGGCTTCCGCCACTACGGGGAATAGATTAAATCATAGCCTTACAATGCCTAAAGAAGGCCTGTCAAACTCCACCTAAGATTCCTGACACAGGCCAGCACCTTTTGCAGACATACGTTAGTGACCATTATTGGGGTGTTATCCCCATTGAAGAGATTAACAAGAAGTGACATTACTATGAACCTAAGAAGAAGACACCATCAGATAGTTAGTTGCTTCTATGACAAGAATGGGTTTCACACTATAAATTCACCATTTGCCATATTCAAGGCCATCAGAATGTCCTAGCTAATTTACTCACTCAACTTTAGAAGAATGTGCAATTCCACTACAGCAAGGATTAATTGAGCCCACACAATCTGACTGGGCTTATCAGGACTTTTGTGTGAATAAGAGATCTACACAAATATTCATCTTGTTATACAAGCATCCACCACCATGGGGAATAGATTAAATCATAGCCTTATAACACCTAAAGAAAGCCTGTCAAACTCCACCTAAGATTCTTGACACAGGCTAGCACCTTTTGTAGATAGATGTTAGTGACCATTATTGGGAAGCTATCCTTATTGAAGAGAATAACAAGAAGCGACATTACTGTGGACCTAAGAAGAAGACACCGTTAGACAATCAGTTGCTTCCATGACAAGATTGGGCTTTACACTATAAATTCACCATTTGCCATATTCAAGGCCATTAGAATGTCCTAGCTAATTTCCTCACTCAAATTTAGAAGAATATTAGCTTTCTCACTCCCTTCACAACAATACCTCTCCTCCTTCCCATCATGGAGTTTCGCCAGTATGCCAAAAATTCAAAATCCTTTCCTTCCCTCTCTAAAAATCTTCCAACTACACTAACAAAGATTTTTACTCTTCTTAAACAAAGTTTGTTCTACTACCTCCATCTCACACTCATCACTCTCAATGTTCCTCCTCATCCCTACTACCTTGACACTATTACAACTTATTGAGTGGTCTACTATCCTTATGATAGGCTCATTGAATCAACATTATGACATTTATGGACACTATCTGCTCAGTATGCCTATTCTATTTCTCATTCTCCCCTTATGTATATAGATATCCTTTTGATCCCACCAAGTCCAAATCTCCCAATTTTTGAATAAACATCAGCTCTAGGAATGTTGATTGGCCTAGAAAACAAACCTAAATAATGATAGATTTACATTTGTTTTTAGATCATTTAAATCATTATCCTATAAGCACTTCACTCCCTAAGTACACATCTCTCGCCCTTATCTTGGAGATTTTAGTCTCCAAGAATCCCATTTCTCCCTCTACTGCATATTGGACTTCGATTGACCAGTTTACTTATTTTAACATCATGGCTGGCGACTTGCCTTATCCTCTAAGCTTTGCAACCTAACAACAAGCTACTTATGTTGAAAGTGCTACACATCCCAACAGCATTGAGCCTAGTGAGCCCGACCCACATCCCAACAACATTGAGCCTAATGAGCCTGATCCATTTAAAGATACTCAAAGCCCGTGAGCTCCAATTTAGTTTGACACATAATTTGATCATTTTATCCAAGTCATAGACAAAGTTGACGATGACGTAGATTTGATAGAAGATTCTGACAATGACAGTGGTAGCTCACATTCTCCATCTGCACCTCTTTAAAGATTCCTTTTTATCTTGTAAAAGAATCTTTAGGATCAACTGTTTCCCAATTATTCTTCTTTTTTTTTTCTGTTTTCTTTTGTAAGTTAGTGTGCATTATTATACCTAGGGAATCTTTTCCCTTAAAGTTGTTTGTCTCTATCCCCTTACTTGGTCTATAAAAGCAAGGCTTCCCTTTCATTGTACTAAGAGGCTTTTAGAAGCAAAAAATCAATCAAAGTATTGTGTGTTTTGTTCTATGGCTTTTTTCTAAGTTCTCTTTCTTGAAGACTTGAGTCTCGAATAGTCTAGTATACAAAAAGACAAATATGCTCTACACTTATTTCTTCACAAGTATGTTGTGTATCAGAAAGTCTTAGACCATAGGTCCTGTTTGAAGTCGTTGTTAAGCAAGGAGAGGTTGAAGAGTGTAAATTTTTAAGAGATAGGCCTTGAAAGTTGATGCTCATTGAGAAGCAAGAGCTTGTGTTTTAGTTAGCATACCTAAAATTTAGACTATAGTCTATCATTGTTTATCCTTGATCTCTTACGTATGATTTGTTCTATCAATCACTTTAATAATTCACTAGTGTCCCCATGGTCCTTTGAGCAAGGGTAACCCGAATGGTAGTCGATCTTGGAAACATTTCAATTTTGGAGGGCATGAGCTTAGTGCATTTATGAATAGTTCATTAGGCTCAATGTTGTTGGCCTGGGTAGTGTAGAACTTATATTTACAATCATTCTCACTTCCTTATAAATTAATGTCAAAATTTTTTAAATTTTTATGTTATGATTTAATTATTATTATAACTTTAATTAATTTTTTTACTTAAACATATTTAAAGAACAATAAGTATATACATTTTAATAAAAATGACAAAAATGCAAACTTTATATCAATTTAAATTTTAAAAATGATAATAAAATACTCTAGTTTTTAGTTCTTTGCAAAAATATTTTGCAAAAATATTTTGATGTTACATCAACTGAATTGAATTACAGTTTAGTAAACTTGCATATCAGATTATAATAAAATAAAATAAAATAAAATTAAAAAAGAAAACGTAAATTATCTTTTTTATTTTATCGATTTAAATTTTTGATCGAATTTTTAGAAAATTACGAGTCATCCCAAATCTCCAATTCCACTGGTCCACTGTCTTACCGGCACAGTACAAACTAGTCAGTAGCCAGGCTTATGTGACCTTACCGTGAACCACTGGTAACTATAGCTGCAGAAACGCACTTGTAGTTGAGCCATGTCACATAAAATCTCATGGAACTCGTTTTCAAATTTACATTCAAATGCCATCAGCCCAGCAAGCAAGCATCCTATTTGTCTTCCTAAAACATGCACACATCAAAGCAATAATATCAACAACAATACTAATTGTTTTTTTATTATCAAATTATCAAATTTTGGTACGTTAAATAAAAACGCAATTCAATAATTAAAGTTTGTTTGTAAGGCATTACATGCAAGAGAGGAAAGACTGACAACATTGTTCAAACACAAGAAAAACGCCATCTTTCTTCTCTACCATATTCTCCTATCCTCTCCCAGCCTTTTCGTTCTCTTCTTAAAAAGGCTCAATTCAAAACATTCCTTCACCCTCATTCAAAATTTAGTGGAGAGTTTATTGCTAAGTGAAAAAAAGAAGGTGTAGGCATAACGCATGAAGCATGTTCTGAATAAATATGCAAATGAACTGTGTCCTTTTACAAAGACCAATTCTCTGAGCACAAAGTGCTTTTATCCATGTTACTTCACATCCAAGATATGTTTTCCACATATCAAACATGACAGAAGATAAACACAACACAATAACTAGGACTTTGAAAAGCATTTAGCTTGATGTCCACCATATTTACAAGCCCTTGCTTATTGGTCTCAAGGCTGGGAAAATTAGTAGCAGCGGTCCATTTTTGTCATCGTCATCATCATCAGTAACCTCCTTGTATAAAAGCATTTAAACGGTTCAACTCCTCCCTGTGTTCGCTTACTACAGCACGAACAACATCTCCAATTGACACCATCCCAATCATATCCTTATCATCAATAACAGGGATGTGCCTAATACGATTGTCTGTTGAGTATCACAGGTTCCAATATCATATCACATAATGATATTCCAACGTACGTGCAAAATTGAAAGATCAATTATAACAAATACCATATCACCATACAGACCTGTCATGAGTTGCATAGCCCGCAAAACTTTGGTGTCAGGTGTAACTGTAATCAGCTTGTTCTGCAAACAGCATGGATGTTTTATATCTGTGTAGCTAGTGGTCTCTGAAATCTAAAGAATGTAAAGGCAGATTGCTAGGAAATGGTTGCTGTATTATACCTCTTCAGTCATGATATCTCCAACCTTTGTCGACTTTGATGATCTTCCCTGCACTATGATCTTCCTCAGATAGTCTGGAAAGAGAACACATTAATTTACAAACCATTAATGGTGCATTGTTTGGAAAGGCAGGAGTATACCAATACTAATCACATCTAATACAGTATAATGTTACTAAAGCAGCTTCCCAGAACAAATTCATGTCTACAAACAAGTTGGTATAAAATACTAAAATCACCAGCCCATGAATTTAGTGATTATCCTTCAATGCTAGTTTGCAGGAAACTGCCATGGTGAAGTATGCTCTCAAGCAAAGCAGTTGTTTATTTATAACCTGGTCAATTCTGAAAGTTGTGGCTCAAATAACTGAAATCAGAGTTTCCTCAAATTAAGCCATATGGTTATGATTTCAGCTGCAATCAGCTAAAACAGAATAGAAACCTCATACGCTAAAAAGGGGTTCAGTAATGGTCAGTATCTTGAAAAGGAAGATATTGTCATGATTGAGAAAATAATTTGGAGAAGATGTGGCTATTCATGACAGGAAAAATTGGCACATTCAGTAAAAGAGAGAAAGCAATAAACTGAACAGAGCATTTGAATCATTTTCATGCTGCCAAAGGAACCATCCAATGAATGAATAAAACCACTGTCGGAAGTGTCTTAATACTGTTTTTGTTGCAAATAACCTTAATGCCGCTAAAGAACATTTCGTGATATTCTTCTTTTAGTAAGATCAATGAAACAAAGTACTCCAGGGCTAAGCTGGGGAAGAGCTACCCCACAATTGTTGTCATGAACTAAATTAATTAACTACCCAAAGAAAGCAGCCTCTTGCGAATGTTAGCAAGCCAACCAGCACAAGAACTTTCTTCCCTGAACACATTGGAAACTGCGGTAGCATTATTAGATTGTACGTAAATCAGTTTTACATGCCAAATCAGTGTCCAGACAGCTTAATAGTAACTATGTACC
>JANTNU010000234.1:7393210-7408654 GCA_024752395.1 Erythroxylum havanense
ATAATTATGGTAATATAAATAATAATTATGTCTAATTATTATTATTACAAATTATTATATACTTTGTATTTATTATTCTTCAGATTTATTATTCTTAAACATTTTTTCACTCCTACCTCTCCACCCTTCCATTAGCACAACCAATTGTAATTCTCCCTCTCATCATTATAATCTTCATCTCCTCTACCTTCTCTTATCATCATCTTTTGTAATTAGTAAAATTTGATATAATTTTCTAATGTAATAAGTTTTTTAAAATTTGAATAAGGATTGAATTACTTATAACAAAGCTATCTAAACATTAAAATGAGTTCAACATAAATAAATTACAAAACTAAAGACAAAAACAAATTACAAAGGCATATGAAATTTAACAATAGGTTTTACAGATTCCATCTAGTTTTCATTCCTGTGGATAGAGCATGCTTATCAAATTTAGTTATCATAAGGGTTCGGATCCAATTGATGGTGTCATCAGCTAAGTTATACTTATTAACTTCCTCGTATCTACAGATTCTCTTGTTTATTTCCTTCTACATAGAATAAATAATTATTGTAAAGATAGTTTTGTACATTGGGGCATCATGCAACCTCTAATAGGCAGTATAAATGATCCAATTTAGGGATGTCCCATCATAATTGAGGTAGGCATCAGACAATAAATGTAAAAGTCTACTCTAAACCACTTTGGAGTATCTACATTGAAAAAATAAGTGTTCTCTATTTTCTTCAGACTCTTTATAAAGAAGGCATATTAGGTCATAAGTTCCAATCCATCTGTTTTTAGTACAAATCTTGTTCTTTATAACCAACCAAGTGAAAATGGAGGCTTTTTTATTGAGGGATCGTTTCCATAGGAGATTGAACCAAGGAACATTCCCTTAGCCTTATTGCAAAGCCTTATAACAAGACTTGTTAGCGAAAATACATGGGGCATCTCAGACCCACCTGATTCATCGTAGACCCAAGTTACTGAATCCTTCCTATGGTTGTAATTGATCTGGGGGAGAAAGCCCATCAGTACATTGAACCCTCTTAAGTTGCCTTCCCGTTGCGTTTGATTCATCAATGAAGAAGCTTCGGTGTTGAAAGGAGGCCTATTCATTAGTCTAAATAATTCAGACCTTTATATTGCAAGACTATGATTTGTCCAATTATTGAACCACACCCAAATATTCTATTCATTGCTTAACACATGTTTAATCAAAGGAAAAATCAATTATCTCAATTTCAACATTTACAAGAAGAATCAAGAGTACTCCTTTGAGATAGAGAGTTGCCAAAAGCTTTCAATTATGAGCTTTGTTTCATGTAGTCATTTTACCTAAGTAACTTGTTTATCATCAAATAGCCTCCAAATCCTTTTGCACATAAGCACTTTTTGCATAAGAGAAATAGGGATGATCCTTAGGCCCACTTGCTTTTTAGTGATAGTCACCTCACTCCATTTGAACATTTTTAGAGTTCTTAGAATTCCCAGCTCATAAGAAAGCTTTCATGATGTCCTCAATCTCCTCGGTAACTTTCTTAGGTAGAATAATATGGGATATCTATTAAACATAAAGGTTTCCAAGATAAAAAATTATCAGAGTAATCCTTGCAACAAATGATAGGAATCAACTCTTTCATATATTAATTTGAGCTTTGACTTTTTCTACAAGTGAGATATAGTAGTCCTTTCTACAAATGTAATTAGTAATTGATATAATTGTGGAATATTTATAAATTAAGTGGAGTGAAAGAATGTGTTTAATACGCCTACTTAATATTTACTAATAAATCCAATCTTAGATGCTTTACTTGTTACAAATCATTGGTAGTTCCAATTGCTAAATTGGGATGTTATAATTGATTTAGCCATGTCAACGTCATGTTACGTATTAAATGAAAAGTTAAATCAATTGAGCCAATTAAAATTACTTTCCATTTATGATTTATTTTATCCCCAATTTTTATGAAAAATCTGAAATAATCTTGCACTTTGCAATTACTAACTAATCGAATTCTTATATCTTATTTGCAATAATTAAACTCATTATTTTAGTGGTTTTACAATAAAAGTATAATATATTAAATATTATTTTATAATTTAAAAACATTCAGAATAATATTTAATATTTATTGATATCAATATTGTAATAAATTTGAGTCTAAATCGATAATAAATTAAATTTTCTTTCGTTTTATCATTCATATGAGAATGAAAAGCATGGGATGTGTCTCGTGACATGAATACTACTTACTACCCAATGATAAGCAAATCACCTTATTTATATATATGAACATCTATAGTCAACACAATAAAGAGTTGTTTTTTTCTGGAAGATCAGATTCGTTGCCGTGAACTAATATTCGACTACATATTGAAGTACAAATTACTTCTCTATACTGCGGTCTCGGCCCGACCTAAATGAGGATTTGAAGTTAACGTATTGTAAAAGACTAGTCGCTATTACTCTACTAGTACTAGGAGCTGACCCTGAGGAGTGAGTTGGCTTACCATCCTTGACGCCAATTTCGATAAACTTACTTCTAACCTGTGAATCAACAGTTTCGACTTTCGAGTGCGTCCAATAATACGATTCTTTTGTCACATGTCGGCTAAATTCTAAACGCATGTGAGTTTTATTGTCTCATTTTCTAATTTTTCTTTTCCTCAAATGCATATGCTCAGCAGCTGTGCGTTTGAAAAGACAACTTTCGTTATGAAGAGCCAGAAAAACATAACTGAGTAAAATTTTCCCAAAAAATAAACAGAAACTAAGGATAAATCTCTGTGCAAATGGCATCAGATGTAGCTGTGAGGGTAGTCAAACTTTGTACGTCGTCGTTTATCACTCAAAATAGGCGCTATTTAAACCCCCAAGTTTTGCCATCCTGTCCATCAAATATCACTCACAAGTCGAGTGTGATTTAGTTTCGACGTCAACGCGAGTACTAGAGAACGAGACTCTCTGTAATTTTAAATCTGTTATCTTTTCAAGCAATAACAAATTAAATAGTATTAAATATTTTTAATTTTGATATCAACATTTTAAAATTTTTAATTTAATAACTAATTTTAACTTGATATTGTAATAATTTTAAAATTTTTATTAAATTAAAACATTTAATAATATATTAAAATTTTATTTAAAAATTAAACGGTATTGAATATATTTTCTCTTGATGTTAACTTTTCTTATCCCTTTCATTTTTTATTAATATGCGACATCCTACTCCACATTCAACCAGTGTCGGAGCTTCGCGCTTGGCATCATGTTCGTCACCCAAGAGATCAATGTGTGAGAAACATCCATATTTTGGTTTAATGCACATTAATTGTGATCCAACATTATAAATTTAGTGAGTATGAATGTCCCGATTTTGTGGTAACTGATAATGTGCTTAATAGAAGCACTTTCATATAGGCTTTTTTGCAAATTTTTGAATTTTTAAGCTTCTTTTCTCTTTTGTAAATATACACCATCAAATTGGGAATTGCAAACTTAGAAGAATTTCAAAATGCAAACTCTTCAAGCAAAGACAATCAACAGTAGATTAAGCAATCAACGACGATTTGATTGATTTACGAGGAATTACAAGCTTCAAAAAGAGACAGTACGAAGAAAACGATGAGAGAAACAGAGAGAATTTGAGATGAGAGAGAAATCTGGTAGTTCATAACAGAACAATCATGTCTAATTCTGGTACTATTATGTTCTATAAAAAGGATCGCGTTGTACGTGCAACTCCACATCACTCTTTCTTGGCTCCTGACGTGCCCTTCCATACATATCCTTGTAATCTGATTGGAGGGAATTTGATTCTATTGCTTCTCCTGTCTGTCGGGTCATTGCTTGGGCCAACCTCACCATTGGACTCTAATGAAGTCATAACATTACCCCCGCCAAGGAGAATCAGCTTGTCCTCAATCTTCAAAGCAGGGAACATGCGCAGCAAGTGGTCCTTATCCTCCCAAGTGGCCTCAGAAATTGCTAAGCCTTCTCAATGCACGAGCCATTGCTCCACCAGCTGGGAGGAACGGTGAATGTGACGGATCTCAAGAATAGCGGCCGGTTTCAGTATCAAAGTAGCAGATGAATCCACCATAGCAAGGGTGTCACTTGTTGATCCGGTTTGCCAAGGCATTTCTTGAGCAAGAAGATGTGAAAAACAGGATGGATATGAGCTGATTCAGGTAACTCCAGCTTGTAAGCGACTTCCCCGATGCGAGCAATAACTTTATAAGGGCCAAAAAACGTATGCCCAATTTACTATGTCGCTGCAGCTGGACAGAATTGTGGCGAAATGGCTGCAACTTGACATAAGCCCAATCACCAACAGCCAAAGAGACCTCACGACGATTTTGATCAGCAAACGTCTTCATTCGGGCCTGAGCGCGACGCAAATTCTCCTTAAGCAACCGTAAAGTCTGATCCCGTTCCATCAATTGACTACTCACAAGTGGGTTATGAGAGGAGTCCTTAACGTACCTCAAAATTGTTGGGGGGGATCTACCATAAAGAATCTGGAATGGGGTCATACCAGCAGCGGTGTGAAAAGCAGTGTTATACCAATATTCAGCCTAGGGTAGCATTCGCAACCAGTCCTTAACGTTGTCGGCCACATAGCATCGCAGATACATTTCCAAGCACTTGTTTAATGCCTCTGTCTGGCCATCAGATTGAGGATGGTATGCAGTACTCATGCTTAACGTGGTCCCCTGGAGTCGATGCACTTCCTGCCAAAATTCACTGAGGAAACATGCATCTCTGTCGGTGACAATATCAACTGGGATTCCATGGAGACGAATGATTTCCTGAACAAAGGCCTCAGCCACACATACTGTAGAAAAATTAGTTGGTAAAGGAATAAAATGCCCGTACTTAGAGAGCCTATCAATAACCACCATAATCACAGACTTGCCCTTGACAAGATGTAAACCAATAACAAAGTCCATGCTAATCCCTTTAAACACCAACACTGGAATGTTTAAGGGCTGCAATAAGCCCGCTGGATGCATGGTGGAATGCTTCATTTGTTGGCAAATCTAGCAATCCATGACAAACTTCTTGACATCCTTTCGCATAGACATCCAGAAAAAATTGGCGGAGAGTCGATCTAATGTTCTGGTGATGCCAGCATGTCCGCCCAAAGGGGAAGAGTGAAACTCAGTAAGAAGTTGTGGACAAAGGCTAGAATCTGAAGGAATGACCAATTGACCAGGGGCTGACTGAAATAAGCAATCGGATGTCAATTCTGTGTCAAGACCGCACCAATGCCCTTACCGGATGCATCAGTTTCAATGGCGAAAGGTAAGGAGAAATCAGGAAGCTCAAGCACTGGAGCTGTGCTTAATGCTTGTTTTAAATTCTCAAATGCAGTAACAGCAGCTGTAGACCAATGGAAATTGTCTTTCCGTAAGAGATCAATGAGTGGTCCCGCTATCATCACAAAATGGTGGATAAATCTGCGATAGTACCCGGCGAGACCAAGAAAGCCCCGGACATCCTTCACTGAAGTAGGAATAGGCCACTCTTGAATGGCACGGATTTTATCTTGATCCACTGCAACGCCATAGTGGGAAATGACATGGCCAAGGTAGCCTATAGTGTGTTGACCGAATAGGCACTTAGATTGTTTTGCCACCAACTGGTGTGCCTGCATTGCTGCCAAAACCAACCGTAAATGTTCCAGATGTGCAGCCCATGTAGGACTATACACAAGAATGTTGTCGAAGAATACAAGCACAAACTGACGGAGAAATGCTCGAAAAACATCGTTCATGAGAGCTTGGAACTTCGAAGGGGCATTTGTCAAGCCAAATGGCATTACGAGAAACTCGTAATGCCCGTCGTGAGTACGAACGATTGTTTTACCTTCATCACCAGCCTTAACATGAACTTGATGATACCCGGCACGGAGATCCAACTTCGAAAAATATTTTGCGCCATGTAATTCATCAAATAACTCATCAATTGAAGGGATCAGAAAACGATCACCCACCATTATCTCGTTCAAGGCTCTATAATCGACGCAAAAATGCCATGTCCCATCTTTCTTTCGAACCAAGAGGACCGGGGACGAGAAGGGACTCGTACTGGGGTGTATAATCCCCTCAGACAACATCTCAGCTACTAGTTTCTCAATTTCCTTCTTTTGAAAGTGAGGGTAGCGATAGGGTTTGACATTCACCGGATTGCTATGAGGAAGCAAATGAATAGCATGGTCACAACCCCGAGATGGTGGTAAGCCTTGTAGTGGCTGAAAGACAGTAGCAAACTGAGTTAGAAGTGCCGCTATATCCTCATTGATAGATGGTGCCACAGCTGGCATAAAAGTCACTAATTCCAAACGAAAATATTCAACGATGGCGTGAATCCGTTCCAACCGTCTCAACCCCTGGAACTGAACGGCATGGGCAACTGGAGTAGAGTCTCCAACCCAAATAATGGTCTTGCCATTGAGTGAGAACTCAAAAATGGAAGCTGCATAATCGGTCATGACAGGACCAAGTGTGGCTAACCAGGCAATCCCTAAAACCATATCCCATCCCTGTATCGGCAGCACATAAAAATCCACCGAAATCTGATGCCCTTGAATCACAATCGGTACCTGTTTCACAACACCAGAACAGACCAATCGCTTGCCACTGCCAACCAACACCGAAAAACTAGGCGTAGCAGTGATCGGTAAATTGAGGAATTTGGCAACACGCGTCTGGACGAAATTATGTCTACTACCGCCATCGAGTAGTACCTGAACAGATTTGTCGAGGATCGAGCCCTGAAAACGCAGCGTTGACACTGAACACCCCCCCCACCCCCCGCCAAAGCATTATAAGAGATGGTGGAGTGGGGCTGAGAAGGAGAATCAGCAAGCTCAGGTTCCAATTCCGAAACAACAATCGGTGGTGGGGAGGTAGGGGTGTCGGGGTCCGGTGGATCAGTCTCTTCGAGCAACAGTAGCTGCGGTTTAGCTCGACATTTGTGATCCCACATATATTTTTCGTCACAGTGGTAACAAAGCCCTTGAGCTCGGCGTTGGGCTGCATCCGTTGGTGATAAACGCCAGAACGGAACTCTGGAACCTCCGGGAAAGGTAGCAGTAGCGGTGGCAGCCATCGTAGATGGTGAATGAGGTAGGGTTGTGTTTGTAAGGAGGGGTTTGGGTGTTGGAAAAATGGGCCTAGACGTGCCCAAGGAAGGCTTCAAGTTGCCCCTCTCCAAGGCTATACGTTGCTCATGCAACTGGGCCAAGGACATGGCCTCAGTCAACGTAGCAGGCTTATGAATGAGGACAGAGTGCTTGATGTCAACACAGAGACCAGAGATGAAACAATGAACCAAAAACTGAGGTGGTAAATACATCGTGCGATTAGTAATTTCCTCAAATCTGGAACGATACTCAACCACTGAGGAAGTTTGCTGTAATTTTGCCAAGATGCCTTCGGGTTCTTCAAAGTCCAGAGAACGAAACCGTTGTAAAAGTGCTGACGTAAAAGCCGACCACCCAGCTAATTGACGATTGCGATGCATCCAGTCAAACCAATCAGCTGCGGAATCATCGAAATAAAAAGATGAAATGGTGACTCGTTCCTCCTCCTTAATCTGATAAAAATCAAAATAGCGATCGGCTTGCATTACCCATCTGTCGGGGTTGACGCCGGCAAACCTCGCCATCTGAACCGGTGCTGGTTTGTTGCGCCCAAGAGGATGAAAATGAGGTCCGTCACTCGAACCAGCTCCTGGTTTCTCCTCATCGGCATGATACTGCTTGTGAGAGAAACGACCCAAAACCTCATGAAGGAGACGTTTCTGGTCTTCAAAGGAAGAGACTAGAGAATCAAAATCCTTACGGAACGTCGCTTGTGTATCTACGACTGCCGTAATTTTGTCATCCAAGACCTTGAATCTGGTATTATGCTCTGCCATCTGCTACAGAGGTCAATGAAAGCACTAATGCAATGTTAGAGTATTGTAGTAAATCAACGCAACAGTAGATTAAGCAATCAACGACGATTTGATTGATTTACGAGGAATTACAAGCTTCAAAAAGAGACAGTACGAAGAAAACGATGAGAGAAACAGAGAGAATTTGAGATGAGAGAGAAATCTGGTAGTTCATAACAGAACAATCATGTCTAATTCTGGTACTATTATGTTCTATAAAAAGGATCGCGTTGTACGTGCAACTCCACATCACTCTTTCTTGGCTCCTGACGTGCCCTTCCATACATATCCTTGTAATCTGATTGGAGGGAATTTGATTCTATTGCTTCTCCTGTCTGTCGGGTCATTGCTTGGGCCAACCTCACCATTGGACTCTGATAAAATCATAACAGACAACAATGGTTGGAAGTATTTCTTTTTCTTCTACATTTAGTTTATATGTTATTCTAACGTATATTAATGTTAAATACATATATTAGAATCGCCTTACTTTTGATATCAAAGCTTGTAACCTTTGACGTGTTAGAGTTTTCAAAAAATTTCATATTTTGGGAAAAAAATTAGATTTGAAATTTTCTAGTGTAGAGTTGTTTGTGAAAGTTTTTTTCCCTTTCGATTAAAGGTAAAAATTTTCTATTAAGTATTTTGAAAGTGTTTCTACATTTAAAATATTAGTTTTATGGTGTTTCTTTAGTCTGGTTTTGTTTGCTATTCGATGGGTCACGAATCTGATTGTTTTGACTCTGTAGAGGTTGAAGAAGACCTCTCACAAAACAAGAGATTGTTGTTATTGAAGACAAATTATGATGTAATGATGACATTGTTTTGATTGTTTATTGAAAACATATTTTGTTGCAATGGCTGAGGCTCAAACCCATGCCTTATAGGATGCATGGTAAGCCTTTTGCCATATGAACTGACGCTTATAACTTGATTTATTATGCATTGAAATTATACTTATATAAAAGTTCAACATGAACCACATTTATCCCATGGTTGTTATGTTTATATTTTGAATTTTGAATAGAATGTTAGATAAAATGTTTTTATGATTAATTATTAGGGCTTAACTATAGTAACCTAGTTATATATTTATGTAATTAATCACATAAAGTGTTGAGACTTTAATTATAGTTAATTATTTTAGTATAATAAATTTTTCCCATAAGATTTTTTATTATATTTGAATAATTAATTAGGATGAAATATCAAATTATTTTTCTAATTTTCTCACAGATAATATAAACTAGAATATAATTTGATAGTTTTATCGTAAAGTTTAGCATAAATCTATTTAAATTAAAAATTTAGCCCAAAGGCAATTTTTATATCATTTGATTTATGCCATTTAAGATAGGTTTTATATTGATAACACATATATATGGTTTGTTAGCCTCAATTTATCAATAAGTAGCATATATTTTAAAATTATACAGTTATTTAAACTATTAGTTTCTTTTACACAAGTTGTGAAATTCCTGAATTAACAGGTAAAACTATAAGATTTGGAAGGAGATAATTCTTCTTCATCTAAGGTGGATGGACATTGAATATGTTATCCGGAAGGACGAACCACCTAAGGTAACAGAGGCTAGCACTACAACTGAAATTGTTGTTAATAATGTTGGGAGTGATGTTATCGCCTAAGTGTGATGTTCATTAAAACCAAATTTTTGCTGGCATTCATGGTTCCGTAGAACAACACGACAATATTTGTGCTCTACTGAAGACTGTTGATAAGCAATTCGAAACTTCAGATTGGTGTTTGAGGTTTTATGAACACGCCATGAAGATAAAAGGACATTATAGCTTAGTTGAAGAAACTTGAGCTTGAGATGTCTAATTTTTTCCTCGTGCATGACATTTGAACACCCTTCCATCACCATACGGACCCTTTAAAATCTCTTATAATACATATAAGGATAAGTTTTCAATAAATAAATTAATGACCATGTGTGTTCAAAAGGAAGGGAGATTGTCGATGGGACAAGGAGGGAGTTCACAGCGTACACATCTAGTTGTTCAAAGAAAAAAATAAAAATAAAGCCAACATAAGGGGAAAAAGTCATATACATGTCCAATCTAACCTTAAGAAATAATTTAAGTACTTCTTTTGCAAGAAAAAAGGACACACGAAGAAGGATTGTGTCAAACATCAAGAATGACTTAAAAAGGATAGTACTATAATCTACCTAGTTTGTTTTAAATATAATATGACTGAAGTTTGTTATTGAAACATGGTGGATTGATTTTGGTTATACAATCCATATTACAAATAAGTTGTAGTATTTGTAAAACTGAAAGAAGCCAGTAGGAAGTGAGCAATATATTTTATCTGGAAACAAGATGCGTTCACATGTAGAAGCTGTTGAGGATTGCAATTTAATTTTGTGTACTAGTTTTATTTTATTAGAAAATACATTTTATATTCCCAATTTCTCTAGGAAATTGATTTTAGTTTCAAGACTTGCACTATTTGGATATTCCTTTCGTTTTTCAAATGAATCTTTTAAGTAATATTATAAACATGAATATGTTGGGAATGGTACATTATTTAATGATATTTTCTATTTTAATTTATAAGATAATACTTGTTGCACTGCAACACATGTTTATACTTGAATAAAATGTTGTGTCATGAATGAAAATTTTTCAATGTTGTAGCATCGAAGATTAGGGCATATCTCTATTAAAAGGATTAAAATATTTGTGAATGACGAAATACTTAGTTCTCTAAATTTTGTTGATTTTGAACTTTTATGGATTGCATAAAGGGAAAGCAAACCAAAAAACCAAAGAAAGGTGCCAAGAGAAGTCCAGACATATTAGAGATCATACATACAAATATTTGTAGTCAAGATATAAACTCATATGGCTAGAAATATTTCATTTCATTTATAAATAATTACTTACAATACATGTATCTCTACTTACTTCATAACAAGAATGAAACACTAGATGCTTTCAAAATATTCAAAGATGAAGTAGAAAAATAATACAGTAATCAAATTAAGATCGTGAGATTTGATAGAAGTGAAGAATATTATAGCAGATATACTAAAGGTAGAGAAGCATCTAGTCCATTTGCTAGGTATTTTTAGGAAAATAGGATAATAGCCCAATACACTATGCTTAGATCTCTAAACTAAAATGGTGTGGCAAAAAGAAGTAACTAAAAATTATTAGACATAGTATGGAGCATGCTGAGTAGCTCCAAACTTCCTAAATACTTGCGAACTGAAGCTCTTAAGACAATAGTGTATATATTAAATGGGTAACAACTAAGGTTGTTTCAAATATGCAATTTGAGTTATTTAAAGGTTGGAAACTGAGTTTACGACATATAAACGTTTGTTGATGTCTATCTAAAATAAGAATTTATAATCCACAAAAGAAGAAATTAGTTTCAAGGACCATAGGTGGATATTTCATTGGATATGTTGAAAGGTCTAAAGGATATAGGTTCTATTATCCATCACATCACACTAGAATTGTGGAATCAAGAAATGCAAAATTTCTTGAGAATGATTTGATTAGTAGGAGGGATCAATTTCAAGATATAGATTCTGATAATCATTATATGGATACTTAACCTTCCAACTCAAACATTAAGGTGATTTTCATTAACAACTCTCCTCAGGTTTAAATAAACGTTATATAACCAATTGTTGAAATTCAACAGCTTATAGTTAACATAAATGACAATCAAAAAATTCCACAATTTGCTGATAATTCAATAGATCTAGTTATTCAGGAATTACATAAAAGCATTCAATATCCAGTTGAACAATAGACTCTATAAGAAGATGTTGGTGCAATATTAAGGAGATCTATTACAACAATCAACTATTAATAGTGATTATATTGTATATCTACAAGAATCTGACTACAATATAGGAGTCGAGAATGATCCTGAAACCCTTTTATAAACTATGAGTCGTAGTGAATCAAATTTATGGTACAAAGCCATGAAGGAGGAAATCAATTCCATAAAGAATAACGATGTTTGGGATCTTATTGAGTTGCCTAAAGGAACAAGTATTTAAGACAAAGAAAGACTCATTAGGCAATATTGAGAGATACAAGGTAAGACTCATTGCTAAAAGATTCACTCAAAAAGAAGGAATCGATACGCTTATACATTTTCTCCTATGTTTAGAAAAGATTCACTTTGTATAATTTTGGCATTAGTTGCTCACTTTGACATGGAATTGCATCAAATGGACGTGAAAATGACTTTCTTAAATGGTGACCTTGAGGAAGAGGTTTACATGAAACAACCAGAAGGATTATATTCTAATAATGGTGAGCATTTAGTTTGCAAGATTAAAAGATCCATATGTGGATTGAAACAAACATCCTGCCAGTCGTATTTGAAATTCCATGATATTATCTTATCTTTTAGTTTTGAAGAAAATATCATGCATCAATGTACTAGAAGGTTAGTGGGAGTAAATTTTGTTTTCTTATATTATATGTGGATGACATATTACTTGCAACTAATGATAATGATTTGTTACATAAAGTGAAACAATTTCTCTCTAAGAATTTTTAAATTAAAGATATGGATTATGTGTCTTATTTCATTGGCATTAAGATCCATCGAGACATATTCCATGGTATTTTGGGTTTATCTCAAGAAACCAATATTAATAAAATTCTAGAGAGATTTCAAATAAAAGATTATTCACCTAGTGTAGCTCCTATTGTGAAAGGCGATAGGCTCAATTTAGACCAATTCTCACAAAATGATTTTGAAAGAGTACAAATGAAAAACATTCCATATGCTTCTGTAACCAAAAGCCTAACATATGTTCAGGTTTGTACAAGACCTGACATTACATTTGTTTTTAAAATGTTAAAGCAGATATCAGAGTAACCCAAGATTAGATCACTGGAGAACTGCAAAGAAAGTATTGAAGTACCTTTAAGGGGCCAAAGATCGCATGTTTATATACAGACGAACCAACAATTTGAAAGCAATGGGGTAATCAGATTTAGATTTTGCTAGGTGTATTCATTCATGAAAATCATCATCAGATTATATCCTCATGTTTGCCCAGGGACCTTTACATTGGAGGAATGCTAAGCAGTTTTTAACTGTTACTTCCACCATGAGGGTTAAATTTGTTTCTTTTTAAAGCCTATATCACATGATGTATAGCTAAAGAATTTCATATATAGGCTTAGACCCGTGGATTCTGTTTTTAGGTGATTGAGAATATTGTGACAATTTAGCTGCTATTTTTTTAGTTAAAAATAATAAGTCTGGTAGTTAGAGTAAACACATCGACTTTAAGTTTTTATCTATAAGGGAACACGTTAAGAACAAAAAAGTAGTCGTTGAGCATATTAACACTGGATTGTTGATAGTTAATCCTTTAACAAAAACCATGCCACCAATAAAGTTCAATGATCATGTTGTTAGAATGAGATTGAGCTCCTTTATGTAGTTTTTATTGTATAGATAATGTTGTTTTCGTAAAACTCTTATAATATTTTTTCATATTATGGTGCACCTTATTGAATTTTGAGAAAATTGATTAATTTAAACCTTGAATAAATATAGGGTTTATTTATTAAATAATGTTGCCTTGTTTGGTTGATATAACATATAGTATTGCAATATATGGAAGATAATACTCAACTACTAAAAGACTTATCATCATGATTCATATATTATATTTGGATCAGATTAGGATTTGATACCAACTTAAATGAATAGACTAAGTGGGAGAATGTGAGAAACGTTCATATCCTAATGTGATAAACATTCATATTCTGGTTTAGTACCTATTAATTACGGTCCAACGTTATGAATTTAGTAGGTATGAATGTCCTGATTTTATAGTAACTAATAATATGTTTGATGGGAGCACATTCATATAGACTTTTCTTGTATATTTTGTGTTGGGACTCGATTACGAAACCGGACCCCAACAGGAAAAACAAAAAATAGAACGGAAACAGAAAGCGAAACAAAGAGGTAGAAAGAACGGATCCTAAACCAAAAGAATCAAAAGTGAATCGAATTCTTAATGAGCCATAGAAAATCAAAAGGCTCGGAAATCATAATCGAAAAAAAAATGAAAACGGAATCGAAGGAACGGAACGTATCAATCACACTGAAAACCGAATTCCGACATCCGAGAAACGCAAACTTAGGAAAACTAGCGTTGGAATCTCAAGACTCACTCGGTCTAAACCAATCCGAAACCGGTATAAATTTTTTCTTTTCTTTTTCATTCTTTTCATTTTATTCAATCTCATGCAAAGCACTTGGATTTCCCCTTTTTGAAGATTAATCCTCAATCAAAAACTCAATTTACTTGATTCTTCATAATCAACCATTTTCCATAAAATCTCGCAAATACAAAAATAAATACCATCAATTATCAAACAATTTGCACTTCTATATTTCCAACTCAATCAACACAATCCATCAGATCTCCTGTCCGGAATCCCAACAAAAACAAACACATTTATATACTTATAACACTTCAATAATTATCAAACATCAGTATCATCGGACTTCCTGTCCGAAACCCATATCATATTCAATCACATTCATATCTCAATTCAATACACAACTTTATATCAATAAAAGCTTACAAAACATTAATGGCATTTTCAAGCCATAACATCACCGATATCAATAATCCGAAATACAAAATATACAACTCTTGAATACACTAGATACAAAAGTCACAAAAATCTCCACCATACTCAACATAAGCCTAAAATCTTATTTTTACAAAAAATCTAACTTCAAAAAACATCATAACAAACATAACGGATAAACGTCTTGGCTTTCTTTCATCCGATCTCCTTTTTGAAACCTGAAGATGGGGATGAAAGGGGATGAGTTTTACAGCTAGTGGATAACATGTTTATAAATTGAAAAATAAGCAAAAATTATTTTTCAAAACGTTTGCCATTTATAAACATTTCATAGTAGAAAATTCCAAAAGCTTATTTTTCACAATTTCTCAATTTTAAAGAATTCATGAGCAATTTCAAAAACATGGATGCATCACACTTAGAATCAAAACAAAAGCACATAAACACATCAGAATGGTTTGGGTCGGTCTAGAAACCGAACGCACTGCACATTTTCGCATAGCGGTTCTGTGCTACCGTGAACAGAACGTATTACACCTTCTTGCTTAGCGGTCCGGTGTAGCCGCGAACTTATGGGAGTCCGTAACGGAGCTCCAATTCTACTAGCGGATAGGCGGACGAAGCCTAGACAAGTGCATTTGACCCTCTTATGGAACCTAACCAAACTCACATAACAGACAAATTCATACTTAAAAATTGGACTGCCCGAAGGCATATTTCGAAAACTTAGTTTTCATATCAAACAAATTTTCATTCATAATTCCAACCAAAATTCGCACAACAGTTTTTTTCAAAATCATTCAAACACAATATCATACATAATGTCACATATTTCACACAAATTCATATATCAAATGCACAATCATTCACAAACAAGGAATGCAACAAT
>JANTNU010000234.1:7420224-7432934 GCA_024752395.1 Erythroxylum havanense
CTTAACTAATTCTAGATATTTTATTATTATCAAAACATAAAGGGATTTAATTTGTCAACCACCATTGGTCCAACAATAGATAATAAAGAAAGAGAGTTAATTCGGATGATACTAAAAACCTTGAAGAAAAAGATTAGCCATTAAAGGCAAGGGATGATTAGACTTTGATGAGAAGATTTGTTGTGTGTTGATTTATTCTTCATCAGAGAGAACTTTGCCATATTCCACCCATTGAAGTTTATTTCTGTCATCGAAAACTAGTTGTCACATTGATATTCCACGATAAATTTATGCTAAGATTTTTATTCTAAAGAATAAATAGAAAAAAACAAGTCATAAATATAATCAATATAGAAGCAAAGTGTATAATTTAATAAGGACACAAAATATTATATGAAGTTATATTTAATTAACAAAATATTCACAGAAGAAGCAAAGTTCATCAAAATTTAATTTTCTAACCATCCAAAAATTGCCTTCATAAGCACAATCTATATTTGCCACTCACAGTTAAAGATATAGAAAACACATGCAAGAAATCCAACCAGATGAACAGACTTACCTGAAGAGTTGAACGAAGATTAGGGATTGAAGTTGTCTCTCCAAAACAAGGCTCTATGATCTTTAACTACCAGTTGGAAATCTGGATTAAGCAAGAAGACACTAAGTTAATACAAAAAAATCAAGTAATTTCATACTTCCAAGAGACAGCTAATGACTACCTATTATAGAACAACCACCAAAGGTAAAAAGAAGAAGAAAAGGTGATAATCAAGACAGAGGAATCCATATTTGGCAACTTGATTAGCTCAGAGAAGTAGATCGTCTTGGATAGTTTAACCATAATTAGGAAGCACTTGAAAACTCTTTTGGTGGAGAAGGTTTTTAAGTTATTCCTCTGTTTAGGTAATTAGGTTTTTAATTTCATAAAACGACATGGTTTTAGCTTGATCTTTGGCAATGAATACAAAATCATTGCAAAAATATGAAACTTTTGTGACAATTTTTATAATTTTTCGTCAAACCCTATTCGTACATATTACACTATATATATTATAAAAATTATATATAATATATAAATTTTATATAACAGTATAGATTTTATATATAATAAATAGATAATTATGATTAAATAGACTAATAAATTACATAAGTAATATGAAAAAATTATCTATTATCTATACAATCATAAATAATTATCCTAATTACAATTTTTATCTATACATTCATATAACATTATATTAATTACCATCTATAATTATATTAATTACAATATAATAAAAAATAATTTCAATATAGTAAAAAATGGAAAATATGACATTACATATTACTATCATAGTCTTAAAAAACAAAATTAATATTATTAACAATGATTGCAAGTCTAAAAATAAATTTATCTAACAACAATGTCATTTCAAAATTTTATAAAATTAAAAACGCAAATTTAATTTATGTTACCTAAATTTCTTTTTATTTATCACTTTTAAAATTTATGATTTTACAATTTTATACGTTGTCACAAAAATTTATTATATATATATTCTATACTATTTTATAGAAATTATATATTACAAAAATTTGTTAAATATAAATATAAGTATATATCAAAAGAATTGGCAATGATTTTGTTTGCTTTGGTGATGCTTCTATGGAAACACCACCCAAATTGATGCACTTTGGCAACGATTTTAGTAAATAGTCACCAAAGGACAACCATTTCACAATGTTTTTTTCAATTTGTCGCTAATGGTATACCTTTTGTAACAATTCAATGAAATCGTTGCAAAATGGGAACCAAGATCCTCTATCTAATATTACCCTGTCTTATTCTGTCTCATGAAATCTCAACCATTTATTTTGTGGGACCCATGTGGAGTCCACGCGAGACCTATATAGGACCCATATAAATAAACGGCTGAGATTCATTGGACACAATAAAACACCATAATATTGAACAGGAGATCTGGACTCGCAAAACAGTTACCTTTCTATATTGTTGATGATTATGGAAATGGTCGCCAATTGTCAATATTTGGCAATGTTTTACTAAAATCATTATATTGATAAATCTGTATAAAGACATAACTGGAAATGCATAAAGGCAAATATATATATAATAAGAGATTTAGATCTTTTTACCCCAAATAACATAGATTTATCAATATAATTTCTTTATCTAAGAGAACTAAAAAGATATAGTGATAATGAGTTTTTGAGATATATATTTTTCAATAATTATGAATATATTTAAAGGAAAGAGATGACAAATCTAGAACTTATCAACTTCACAAAGAACTGAAAATAGAAAATAGCTTTTACATAACTACATAAAGAATATTTTAGTTCACAGAGGGGTTGAATTGAATACACCGTATCTAAAGACTACAGTTATATATATAAGGGAAGTTGAGATAAAAATAGGGGATCTTTATACTTCTAGAATTGGGTAGTACATTGATAAGCTTTAACAGGGAATTTGAAAGAAATATTGAAGGTTGGAGAAAAGAAAAGCTTGACACAGGATTGTGCTCAGCGAAAGAGAGAAAAAGGCTAAACCGATACAAGCAAATTCATACCCACTCACTCTTACCTCACGACTATTTATACCTCAATCCAACTGAATATCATAACAGAATTCATATCAGCCTACCACGTAATCCCTTAGGAACACAGACGTCCTTTTTTCACGCTAGGATTTATGATGTAATAACGAATCCTTAGCTGATTCACTACTCTTGCTTATTGTTGGTGGATCTGGGCCCATTATATTGCTTCCTCCTGCAAAACTAACCTTGTCCTCAAGGTTCCAGTTAGAGAATGAATTTTGGAACTCCTCAATCGTCATCCAAGTAGCTGTGTTGGTTCCCATTCCATCCCATTGCACAAGTACCTGGGGTTTTGACTTGCCTTCAACCGATAAAGTTATGGTGGCCAAAATATGGGGCGGTATACATGGTTGTTCAATTTCTGGTGCTAGAAATGGCAATGGTATATTCTGAGTTTGCGGATGTCCAACACATTTCTTCAAAACTGAAACGTGAAAAATCGAATGAATGCGAGATGATGGGGGAAATTCTAGTTTATATGCGACCGATCCAACTTTCTTGAGAACTTGGAATGGTCCAAAGTACTTTTACCCGAGTTTTTGGTTTCCATAAAGTCATAGAGACAATTGTTGATATGGTTGTAGTTTGACAAAGAACCAATCGCCAACTTCGAAAGAAATAGCTTGATGATGTTTGTCCGCTTGATTCTTCATTCCGTTTTGGGCTTTGAGCAAGCTGGTTTTGAGTTTCTCTAATATGCGGTCACGATGGGACAATTCATGGTCAACTGTGGAGAGTTTAGCAGTGTCGGGAATATAGCGAATCAACGTTGGAGAATTTCGACTGTAAAGGGCACGAAAGGGGCTCATGCCAGCCGAACTGTGGTGTGAAGTATTGTACCAATACTCGGCCTATAGTAACATTATAACCTAAGTTTTCGGTGCTTCGACCATGGAACATTGAAGATACATTTCCAATACTTTATTAACGACTCTAGTTTGTCCATCAGTTTCGAGGTGATAAGCCGAACTTAATGCTCTTGTCGTCCTTTGTAACTTAGTCAATTCTATTCAAAAAGTGCTTAAGAATAGCAGATCTTGGTCACTAACAATTTTTGATGGTATGCCATGTAATTTCACAACCCCATTTAAAAAAACATTCGCCAATTTGGCACTGTCAAAGCTGCTTGGCAAGGCAAAGAAATGTGCAAATTTCGACAACCGATCCACGAAAAAAAATATAATTATTTTTCCAAAAGAAAGGGAAGTCCAGTAATAAAATCCATACTCACTTCATTGAATAACTGATAGGGAAGAGGCACTGGTTGTAGCAGACCTGTTGAGGATAATTGTGACGATTTCATAATCTGACACACCATACACTCCTGCACAAACAGCTGCACATCCTATCTCATAGAAGGCCAATAAAAATTGGCTGCTACACAGTGAAAGGTTCGTGTAATTTTGGCATGTCCTCCAATGATGGAGCAATGGAAAGCTTCAAGAATCGCTTTTCGGAGCAGTGGGTCATTTGGTACCACCAACTTGTTGCGAAAGAACAGTAACCCTTTATGAATAGAATAATGACGAAAATAGGGATCAGTGGCTTCCACCTTGGCACGAATCCGAAGAAGTTCGGGGTTGGTTGCATTTAAAGTACAAAATTCCTCCAGTCTACTGAATTTTTGAATTGATATGGCCATAAAACAGCCAGTAGGTGCCCTTGATAATGCATCTGCCATTGTATTCATTTTATCGGGCCAATATAACATCTCAAAATCATATCCCACCATTTTGTACAACCAATGTTGTTGTATGGGAGTTTGAATAATCTACACTGTGAGATTCTTAAGTGCTTTTTGATCCGTGATGATCGTAATCCATCTCCCCAAAAGGTATTGCCCACTTCCTAACTGCTTGGGTGATAGCATACATTTCGCGGTGATATGTGGGGAACCCCTTGCATCCTTGGCGAGAGTTTTTGGCTATAAAAAGCCACTGGTTTACCATGTTAAACTAGAACAGCCCCAATGCTTGTGCTCGAAGCGTATGTCTCAATTACAAGAGGAGAAGAGAAATCGAAAGAGCCAACAAGGGAGCATTACTCAAGGCATCTTTGAGTCGATCAAAAGCTGGTTGTGCTGCTATAGACCATTCAAACTCATCTTTTTTTAAGAGATCCGATAAAGGGGATGCAATCTGAGCAAACCTGCGAATGAAATGGCGATAGTAACCCGCTAAACTGAGGAAGCCACGAACTCCTTTAGCATTATTTGGTATCGGCCAGTCTCAGATGGCAGAGATTTTACTCGGATCCACTTGCAAGCCATTCTAGGTAACAATGTGTCCTAAATACTCGATCGTCGATTGGCTAAAAATACATTTGCTCTCTTTGGCCACCAACCCATGCGCTTGAAGTGTCTGAAAGACAATTGACAAAAGATGAATATGCTCGAAAATACTTCAGTTGTAAATAAGGATGTCAACGAAAAAAATAGTACAAATTGATGAAGGTAAGGCTTAAAAATACCATTCATCATGGCTTAGACGAGGAACTCGTAATGGCCTTCATGAGTGCAAAATGCTATTTTATGAACATCCTCAGGTCGGATCAATATTTGATGAAAGCCGGCAAGTAAATCGATATTAGAGAACATCGTAGCACTGAATAGCTCATCAAACAACTCATTTGTAGTCAGTATTGGAAATCTATCCCATACTGTGATTGCATTGAGTGCCCGGTAGTCAACATATAATCGCCAAGTACCATCTTTCTTTTTGAATAATAAAACTAGAGAGAATAAAATGGACTTGTACTGGCCTTATAATCCCTTTGCTGAGCATTTTTGTGACTTGCTTTTCAATCTCATGTTTTTGGAAATAGGGGTATCGGTATGGTCAGACGTTAATAGGTGAGGCATGGATGCGAGGTGAATGGAGTGGTTAGTGGTTCGGGAAGGTGGTAATCAGGTTGGTTTAGTAAAAACATCTCGGTATTGATGGAGGAGGTATGCAAAGGCATTTGGTTTGGGTATGGTGGATGTGGTGGGATGGAATTGGATTTGAAGGCTAAAATAAGCGACTACAGATCCGATTTCATGATTCCGGGGTAAGGAATTTAATTGAATAGGCTGGGGGCAATTACTGTGAATTCCCATCCAAGAGATAGTTGATTTACCAAGGAAAAATTGGAAAGTAGAAGTGGCATAATTGGTGATGACCGGTCCAAGAGTGGCGAGCTAGGCCATACCCAAGACGACATCGGATTCGTGCAACGATAGAACATAAAAATCGACTGTAATTTCAGTCCCTTGGATTTGCAAATTAACATTATGAACTTTTCCTTCACTGTGTATGCTTTCTCCATTACCAACCATAACCGGAAAGGATATCAAAGGATCAATTTCTAACCCAATATGATGAGCAATGTGACTTTGAATGAAGTTATGCGTGCTCCCACCATCTAACAAAACTTGGACTGATTAACCTTGCATTTTCCCCAAAAATCTCAGTGTGGAAGGAGAGAGACAACTTGACATTGCATTGTTGGAAATCACTGTTTACTAGGCAGGGGGAGTTACGATTGTTGTGTTGGAAATTGGAAAAAGAGAGTCGGTGAGATTGGGATCGATATCAGGCGATGGCGTGGGTGAAGAAGGTGGCTCATGAGGTAGTGGAATTGGGTCTAGTTCGTCATTAGGGTATTCATGTTCTAAAAGTAACAGTTATGGTTTATTGCATTTATTCCCCTTGATAAACTTTTCATCATAGTAAAAGCATATCCCCTGATCTCTCCATCGTTGGGCCTTAATATGGGTCAGGCGTCGGGTGAAATTAGGTCGAGGAGTTGAGTGGGATGAGTTGGTATTAAGCATAAATAGGCTAAGATTGGGTGAAGGAAAGAGGTCGGTGCTTATGAGTTTACGGTCAAAATAAGTGGTGGGTATTGTTTTAAGTAACAATTTTCGGGTCTCAGCTAATTTGGCTTCCTGCAACTGGGTAGGGCTGATGGCATGGTTAAGAGAAGTAGGGTGGAAGGATAGGGCTTCGTTTTTGATGTGGGTCGGAGCTTGAAAATAAAACAATCCACAAAAAAAGTGAAAGGCAAGCCGGTGGTTTGGTTGTATAAGGTCTCGAAATGGGTATGGTAGTCTTCAACGGATGTTGTTTGGTGGAGTTTGACTAACAATCCCTGTGGTTCTTCTAAGGTGGTGAATTTGAATCGTTCGATGAGTGATTTCTTGACATGATCCTAACCAGAGAGTTATTTATTGGTTCTCATCCTTCGATACCAACATCAGGCCTTCCCCTCAAATTGAAACATGGCCATTGTAATGCGTATAATATCATCGGTGTCGTAAAAATTGAAGGACTATTTGGCGTTGAAAATCCACAATTCGAGATCGGAGCCATCAAAATTAAGAGGTTCGACTTGAGCAGCTATTGGTTAGAAAGGAAAATCAATGTCAGCGTCCAGATCTGGTGATGATGTATGATGGACACAGATTTTGAAGGTGCTTGGCTAAGGGATGGCAATTTTTGGCTCGAGATCTGGGGTTTTATCTTTTATAAGCTAGCCAAGTTGGACGAGTTGTTGGCTTATTTCATCCATTTGAGTTTTTATATCAAGCATGGTGGATTGTTGAGCTGTGATAGTGAATTGAAGGGAGTTTAAGGTAGATGATTGTGAAGCAAAATCATTATGGAGTTTGGTGAGAGTGGTATCATGTTTATCTAGATGGTTATTATCAACCATGGAGGAGAGGACAAAAACGAGAGCACCAAATTGTAAAGACTGCAGTTACATATATAAGGGAAAGTTGAGATAAAAATAAGGGATCTTTATATTTCTAGAATTGGGTAGTACATTGATAAGCTTTAACAGGGAATTTGAAAGAAATATAGAGGGTTGGAGAAAAGAAAAGCTTAACATAGGATTGTGCTCAGCGAAAGAGAGAAGAAGGCTAAACCGATACAAGAAAATTCATACCCACTCACTCTTACTTCATGACTATTTATGCCTCAATCCAACTGAATATCATAACAGGATTCATATCAGCCTACCATGTAATCCCTTAGGAACATAGACATCCTTTTCTCATACTGGGATTTATGATTGAATAACGGATCCTTAGCTGATTCACTACTCTTGCTTGTTGCTGGTGGATTAGGGCCCATTACACCGTAGTGTAAGGAATTGGAATTATACTGCGAAACTGAGCCGACCAATTATCATTGTGTTATAAGATGTGGGAAATAACATTACTTTTTCTGCATTGAATTGCTTTTGTTCTACTATTGCTGTACATACCCTGCAATTTCAGGAAAAGGAAGGATTTGAGTTTTGAGATTCCAAGTCAATCATTTAGGAACTTTAACGGACAGTCATGTGACCATTCTTAATCCAAAGGAACACAGGGAGGTTCACCCCCACCCCCTATCTAGATTATATATGTTCATTTATTTCTTAGGCACATAACCACTGAACAAAGTTGAACCATATCAAACCCTTGATAGAGTTGCCATATACCTTAAGAAGTTATGAAGGTGTGGAGAAAAGGGCAACGAGGGGACTGATTTAGAATGCGTTAAATCCTTGAAATAAAAAAATAAAGGGCTATTTTTTTAAAGCATTGTCCCTACAGCTTTCATGTGTGAGTTGTCCAGCCACATGCTGCTACCACTTCCTAACATGGGTGTGTTTTGGATATAATAGAAGAAGAGTTTGAATTATCGAAAAAAAGATAATAATGTAAATGGTACTAGCAAACAAATATGAACATGCTATCATGTTTAGCGACAGTTTACATATTCGTCGCTAAATGCAAGTCTTTGACAATGTTTTATGGGAATTGTCACAAAAGGTTCATTCTTTGGCGACGATTTTATAAATCGTCAAAAAAAGTAGGAATTTTGGTGATGAATTTTGTAAATTGTCACCAAAAGCTTAAATGAAAAAATCTCTCTCTTATTTATAATTAATTATTTGCTAACTTTAACTTAACCATTTTGTGACTAAATATCATAGTTGAGAAAAATTAAATTTAATATTATTGACAATGATTCTAAGTGTAAATAAATTTAGCTACAAAAAATGTCCAATCATTTTAATAATTTATGAAACTATAAACTCAAATTAATTAATATTACATAGATTTATACTTTTTATTTTTATCTTTTAAATTATATGATTTGATAATTTTATATTGTGTCACAAAATTTTCAAGTAGTTTTAACATTAAGTTTGTAATATAATGATATATGATTCTTACAAAAAATATAATATAATGATATATGATAAGTAATATAAGATTTTAATTAGAAGTTTATCAATTCTTACAAACAAAACAATAAATAGGTTTCCTATGTCTGGATTCCTAAGAAGTATCCTTGTACGTTCAAAGACATCAATTGAAACAGTCTCAAATCTTCCCTTAGGAGTTGGTTTATTGACACCCTCTTTTAACAACTTCTTGTAAACTAGTGGAAGATACATAACGATTTCCTAGATGTAGTATATATCACTAAATTAGATGAAAAACATGTAACATGCGTTTCACCTAAAGAGCAAACAATAGAGAACAATTAAAGTTAAATCAAACGGTATAAAGAATCCAAATTTGAACACATGCATAATTGATTAAATGACTCTATTATCGTCACAATGAATAGACATAGTTTTGCAATCAACGACTATTCCAAAACAACCAATTTTTCTAATCTTGTATGGACCATTACGATATATACAATTATTTTTTCATCTAATAGCTTCCTAATATAAAATGAGATATATATAATAAAGAAAGAGAGCTAATTTGGATGATACAAAAAACCTTGAAGAAAAAGATCAGCCATTGAAGGCAAGGGATGATTAGACTTTGATGAGGAGATTTGTTGTGCATTTATTTATTCTTCGTTAGAGAGAACTTTGCCACATTCCACCTATTGAAGTTTATTTCTGTCATAAAAAACTAGTTGTCACATCGATATTCCATGATAAATTTATGTTAACATTTTTATTCTAAGGAATCAATAGAAACAACAACAAGTCATAAATAATATCAATATAGAAGTAAAGTGTACAATTTAATAAGGAAACAAAATATTATATGAAGTTATATGTAATTAACAAAATATTCACAGAAGAAGCAAAATTCATCGAAACTTAATTTTTTAACCATCCAAAAATTCTCTTCATAAGCACAATCTATATTTGCCACTCACAGTTAAAGACGTAGAAAACACATGCAAGAAATCCAACCCGATGACCAGACTTACCTGAAGAGTTGAATAAAGATTAGGGATCGAAGTTGTCTCTCCAAAACAAGACATTATGATCTTTAAATACTAGTTAGAAATCTGGATTAAGCAATAAGACATTAAGTTAGTACAAAAAAATCAAGTAATTTCATACCTCTAATAGAAAGCTAATGACTACCTATTATAGGCAAGGACCAAGGTAAAAAGGAGAAGAAAAGGTGATAAGAAAGACAGAGGAATCCATATTTGGAAACTTGACTAGCCCAGAGAAGAAGATCGCCTTGAATGGTTTAACCATAATTAGGAAGCATTTGGAGACTCTTTCCATGGAGAAGGTTTTTAAGTTATTCCTCTGTTTAGGTAGGTTTTTAATTTGATAAAACGACATGGTTTTAGCTTAATCTTTGGCGATGAACACAAAAATCATTGCAAAAATATGAAACTTTTGTGATGATTTTTATAATTTGTTTTCTAACCCTATTCGTACATATTACACTATATGTATTATAAAAATTATATATAAAATATAAACTTTATATAACAGTATAGATTTTATATATAATAAATAGACAATTATGATTAAATAGACTAATAAATTACATAAGTAATATGAAAATTTTTTCTATTATCTATACAATCATAAATCATTATCCTAATTATAATCATTATCTATACATTCATATAACAATATATTAATTACCATATATAACATTAATTACAATATAATTAAAATAATTGTAATATAGTAAAAAATGGAAAATATGATATTAGATATTACTATCGTAGTCTGTAAAAAAATTCATATTACTGGCAATGATTGCAAGTCTAAAAATAAATTTAGCTAACAACATTGTCATTTCAAAAATTTATAAATATAAAACGATTTTGCTTCCTTTGGTGATGCTTCTATGGAAACGCCGCCCAAATTGATGCACTTTGGCAATGGTTTTAGTAAATAGTCACCAAATGACAACCATTTTTTCAATTTGTTGCTAATGGTTTACCTTTAGCAATAATTCAATGAGATTGTTGCAAAAGGGTTACCTGTCTATATTGTTGATGATTATGGAAATCGTCAACAATTGTCAATATTTGGCGATGTTTTACTGAAATTGTCACTAAACGTGGGAACATTCTTAAATATAACACAAAAATGACGTTGTTTGTTGTAGTTAAATATAACAAAAAAATGACGTGTTTTGTTCTACAACAAATGACATCATTTTTGTGTTATTTTAAACACAAAAATGAAACCTCCATTTATTTTTTCGTCGTCATTTTTCTTATGCTTTCATTTTCTTTTAGCTTTTGTCGTCATCTTCTTTGAGACTAACATCGTCGACTCTAATTTATTATTTGTCGAGGCAAGTCGTTTATTCTTTGCACTTGAGTTTTTATATTACGCTTTCTTTGTTTTATTTAGGTTTTGTATTGTGCTAAGTTTTGAGTTTCAATCATGCGTGCTGTGGTTTGGTTGATAGTGAATTTGTGTTCTGATAATAATGAAGATGGTGAGATGGTAAATGTGTGCAAAACGGGCTGATTAAAGCTTTGATGGATTAGGAAGCTTGTTTGAGTATTGCTTTTGTTTGAATTGTTTCATAACTTTTTTTTAAACAGGGGTTGTTTGAATCATTTCATAACTTTTTTAATCTGTACTTCATTTTATTACGTTGGAATATGATTAATATGAAAAATAAGACATCATAATTTAGTATTCTCTTTTGCTTTTGTGATAAAAAATTGGATCTCCTCTATGCACTTCTCAACACGAAGGATCATTGTGACCTAATTCAAAGATGCCCGAACTTAATTAGATTTCTTGAGGTATCATCACGAATAACTTTTTTTTCATGCTTCCTATTTTATATGTATTATCTCATCCTTGATTAGGATGTACTATTAAAGTATCCCATATTGACTAAACATGAAAATGTTAAAGAGTTTATAAATGGTAAGAGGCAACTAACTAACTGACTTGCTCTAGTCATTTTGACAATGGTTGATCCAAACCCAATTCTTGTTAATGGGCTTTGCACTCTACCTACATTAAAAATTCTAATATGGTATCAGAGTAGGTTTAGTCTGGATTCTTAATTTTTTGATTGTCTGTTTGGATGTCCAGTCCTAGTGGCTCGGTCCAGTTATCGTTGTGTTTATTTCAAGTGATAACTGGATGTCTAGTCCCAATTGCATTTGAGGGGAAGTGTTAAAGTATCTCATATTGACTAAACATGAAAATGTTAAAGAGTTTATGTAGCGCCCCCTCACCGTAGGGTACACATCGGGACGCCCGTAGGTCACTCCGATACATATCCCACGATAAAGGTGCACCACCAGAACATTTCCACTAATATCCACATGGAATCGCAATAATTAAAATCATAATATCAGAAATCAGTAAATTTTTAAAATCCAAAATATCAATCCCCATACAGTCATCCAATAGCAGAATAGACAAGTCTATCAGTCCCCTAAACAAAACTCAAAAAGGAAACTGATACAAGCATCTATCCTAAGTCATTTGCAAAAGTCCAACCCAGCTGACCGACCTGTGTGCCATCGCTTCTCTTGCCAGCACGCTTGCACGGCAGGAAAAGACTATCTCCGAAGCTAGGAATCTACTCTATCGATCCTAAAAAATAGGTTGCAATTTTGGGTGAGTTTGCGAACTCAATGAGAAACCATCATCGATGGTTCACTCAAATTGTTGGAACCCCTCCCTGGTGGGTCGCGTGCCCGACGTCCTACGTGACATCTGGACGCGCATCTCACGGGGGAGGGATTTCTCACCACGAAAGAAACTTCAAATGGAACATAATTTATCATCATCCGAACAAAACTTGATAATTTTACCCTAATTTTCCTCCAATAAAAATTAATCTGCTTAGGGCCCATAACTAAA
>JANTNU010000234.1:7449266-7461702 GCA_024752395.1 Erythroxylum havanense
CATGGAATATTTATTTATTCCATGGAATTGTGAGATCTAATTGTTCATGAGTATTTATTTATTCTCTGTATTTATTTTTATGAATTATTTTATGAATTATTAGATAAAAGGCCTATATTTGATAATATTGGAATAGTTGACAGCTAATTAGAACTATATATATGAAATTGTATGTTTGGACTAATTAAGTAGCAATCGACATAATTTTATCGCCTAATGAGTGGTTTAATCTGTGTTGTGGGAATGAATAATCTAATCTAAATGAATCCAGTTGTTTGTTTGTTGGTTAGAACTGGGTCCCTCTAGATCTTAATATTGTCAAAACAATAAATCTTATTAGGCAATTTCTGGGGTTTGTCTTTCGATTAGAGAAGTAATTAATGGACATCCCTTAATAACCGAAAAATTAAGGAGAGATTGGCTATTTAGAGTATTTGTGAATAACTATAATCAATTTATTTATGAATATATGAGTTGATTTTTACGTCAATGATCAAGTAACGAAATTAAAGTGGAAATACATCATTTGACTAGAAGCTTTCTCCCTTGTTGAGTTTCTTAAATTTATTTACATTTTTAATTGGATTATTGTTAACTTATTTTCATCAGTTTAAACCCCCATTTTTACTGTTTATTTTTGTAAAAAAAATAAATCCGTTGTTCCCTATGGAGATAATCCCTACTCACTTTATACTCATATTTAGTGAATTAAGTTGATTTATTTTTGTTAGTTTAACACCCACCAAAGACCCTCTTTGCCTAGGCTCTTTCACGCCTCTATGGGTATCTCATCAGGCCTTATTGTCCTTCCACTCTTTATCTCCCTTGAAACTTTTTTAACTTCCTTCCTTGTGATTTGTCAACAATAAGTAAAGTTACGATATCTCTCAGATGTGTTAAGATCATATAAAGAGACGTTATCCTCTACATCTTCATTAAAAAGGCTATAAAAGTATCTTTATCATCTTCTCTTGATGTCATTTTTAGCCACAAGCACTTGCAATGTTTCATCTTTATGCAACATACTTGATTTAATTTTCTCACGTTTTGTTCTTTAGATCTCACCAACTTAAAAATGTGCTTTTCTCCATCTTTAGTTTCCAATCATTGGTATAATTTCTCTTAAGCTCTTCTTTTAGCTTCTTAGACTATCTTTTTTGCTCTTTCTTTGCCATTTTTAACTTTCTCTATGACTACCCTCTCTACCTCTCTGATGCTGTCTAATAGAGCTTTATAGGCAACCTTTTTTATCTTAACATTTTCTTCCACATCTTTCTTCCACCATTAAGACTCCATCTTATTACCCCTAGACTCTTGAGAAACACCTAATATCTCTTTAGTTACTTTCCTTAAAATAGTTGATACTCTCTCCCGTATCTGGTTAGCATCTCTTTCCAATTTACATTCTTATTTGTATACTACTTTATCCCTAAGTTATTCCATAGTATCCCCTTTCGGGTTCCATCATCTGACTCTAGTACACCTCCTATGACTTCTCTTTTTCCTCCAACCATTAATTATTAGATCCATAACTAACAATCTATGTTGAGTTGATAAGCAAGCGTTAGGTACCACCTTATAATCCTTGCAACTACGTCGATCACTCCAACTTACAAGGAAGTAGCCAAATTGCGTTTTTTGTGATTATGCTCTTAAAAGTCACCAAATGCTCCTTAATTTTCTTAAAAAATGAGTTGACGATTACGAATTCAAATGCTATCGCAAAATCCAACAAACCAGTTTCACTATTATTCCTATCATCGTACCCGAAACCTCCATAGGTCCATGCATATCTATCCGAGGTTGCTTTTATATGATTATTAAATTCTCCTCCTAAAATAACTCTTTAATTAGGGGGATTTGCTAAATCACCACATTTAGCTCTTCCTAAAATTAACGCTTAAGATGTTCGTCCAATCTCATTTATCATATTGAAAAAACATTTTTTACCACAATCTTTAAGAACATAATCCTATTATTAGTCCTCTTTACCTGAACAACATGATGTATGAGTTTCTTCACAATTATAAATACAAATATAAATAATTTACATAATAATATAAAATTTTTGTGGTTATATAAAGACTCTTGAATTTGTTCACTTTATATTCATTACCAATTTATCTTAAGAATCGTATTTTAGAAATTTTAAATAACTATTTTTACCTAAAATTTTCCATAAGACCAAAGTTACAACATATGATTGTGATCCCTTACTTAAAAAGGTTGGTTATGGTGGTACAAAAGGTTTTTTTCCTATGTGAAATTAACACACTCAGCCACTCCTATATACAAAGAAACTTATTCATCTACAGTAAACTCCAAAATGACATTGTAAACACAAAACAAAACAACAGAAGGAAGGAAACAATAGCGTGCGATGGTTGATGTAATAAATGTTGGCTACCATAATTCCCATATCAGGTAAAAAAAATTTCCACTAAAAAGGAGACTCAGGAAACTTCCAAATTAGGGCTCCAAATGGGTTTTTCCTCTTCACATTGGTCGACCATGGTCAGATGTAGAAACCTGTACCACTCAATCGTTATTTGTTCTTACTGATGTTATATCACTTTATTTAGGGCTTGAGGATCGCAATATCCTTCCTCTCCGTGACTGGTAAAAATGATAGGAGTCCCTACCAAGAGGCAAGTGTCTTCATCTTCATGATTTGAGTTTAGAAAAAACTATAATTTGTTGAGTTGTTCACTTGATATTAACCTCTTCTATCTCTCTTCCTCAGCCTACACAACATAGTTGATAGATTCGAAAGAATCCAGGCATCTAACAAAGATATTTAAAGATTCTTGAGATTAAATCCTTCAACATACATTAATAACAATTTAAACACATTCCCCTTTTTTTTGTATTACATATGAATGAGTTAGGGAAAATGTAGATTCTAAGATCTAACTACATGTTCACTAACATCGGTAGTTCTTTTGGAAGAAAGAGCAATTCTGTAATCCTCAAGATTAGAGAGTTCAATACCTCTATATCTAAACGCATTCTACATGTGAAAATTCATAAATTCCTCTCTTTCCATATCTTCTCTAGGGTAGAAGTCAGTGAGATGATGAGTAATACTATATCCCCTTTAAGGACATTCTTTAAAACTCTCAGGTTGTCCATTATGACAATAAGTAGAAACCTATCCAATCTCCAATGAAACTTCTCTTTAATTTTTCTCCAAATGTTCATAGCAATAGGGCATTGGAAAAAGAGATGATCTCTAGTTTCATAACCATTCCTGCATAGGACACATGTGTTGTCCTAATTTGAAAAATGTAATTTGTCTATGGTGGCCTTTTTTTTCTTCAAAATTGCCAACTATAATAAGTAGGAGGACTTGGGTTTTAGTGATTTATGTCATACGATAGGGTACCAATCAATAGAGGATTATCCCTGAGCTAGCCATTCCTTACATACCTTATTAAAAAAGGAATTAGGGGGTTGGTTCGACTAAGAGAATTTATCCTGAGTCCTGCAATTAGGAGTATAAGAAGGGATGAGGTGAATCACCTGACTTGGAACATCAATCCATCTATTATTAGATATAACTGCACACACATTAGTATTAAATGGAATATGACTCCACCAGTAGACTATACTAAGGATCTGAATCAATGGGCCATGACCTGACAAATTATCAAACCAAAAGTGAGCCTTTTCCCCATTACCAACTCTACATTTAATCTCCAGCTCTATAATATCCTTGAGACTCATTAACTTGTTAATGAAAAAGGATTGAGAAACTTTAGGGGACATGGACCATAATGAATCTTCTCCTAGTATATAAAAGTGAAACCACTTGGTCCATAATGAATCTTAATTGCACAACATATGCAAAATTTTCTTCAGCATTAATATCTTATTTGTGGTGACTATAGAGATAATTCCTACCCCCTATCTTTTATCCTTACGAACCTCATCCTATCTTACTTTTATTATACTTCCTCCAGAGTTTTACTTCCCCCATAAGAACCTCCTAAACAAAGTTTCAATTGTCTTTACTACTCCCTTAGCCGAAAACATGTTAGTTGATAAGTATACTTGCAAGGAATTCAGTACTAATTTTATGAGCTGAAGTCTCCCCCCAAATGATAAGAACCTATTTTTCTAATGATTTAATCTCTGTTGGATTCTTTCCACCATAAGGAAACATTTAAAAAACAAATTTCTTCTTGTAGTGACAACCCTAAATAACATAAAGGATGTTGCTTCCTTTTCATAAAGGACATTACCGCTATCTCAATTTCCAAACCATCTGCACTATTGGCCACTATAAAGTGACTTTTTGCTAAATTGACAAGTAGGGAGATATTGGATTACCTTATCGAAGTCCTCTCACTCCTTTAAATAATATAATTGACCATTCACCGTCATTGACTAGGAAGAGGTAGTTATGCATGCCTCTACCCATTATATGAATATGGAAGGGAAACCCATCGCCTCAATTGCCTCAAGAGTAAATCCCCATTTCACACAATCATAGGCCTTTTTAAAATCAATCTTAAAAGCACAGTTTTGCGGAGCCCGTATCCTTTAATACCTTTTCATGAGCTTTTGAACAATGGAAATTATTATCCTTTATCAACCTTCCTTGCATGAATGCATTTTGGTTATTACAAACCAATGTCCCTAAAAAAATCTTGAGTATGTTTGCTATAATTTTAGAGATCACCTTATATAGAAAATCTGAACAAGCAATAGGTCTGAACTTACCAAAAGAATTCAGGTTACTTATCTTAGGAATTAGGCAGAGGAATGTTTTATTAATCTCCTTTAACAGTATTCCAATGGAGAAAATTTTCCTCACAACTTGCTTCACCATCATTCCAATCTCACCCCAAGCTTCCTGAAAGAAGAACCCGTATAGACCATCAGGAATTGGGGACTTATTAGGATTCATTTAGGAGATAATTCCTTCAATCTCTATATCTTGTATAGGATTGGTTAAATTATAAGCCTCTTTTTGAACAATTTCTTCAAAATGAATGGGTTTAGCATTTGAATAGTGATTGAAGTCGAATTAGATTGCCTATAAAATCTATTAAAATATTCCCCTGCCTTTTCACAAATTAGTTCTTGCTGGTTGAGTTTTTTGCCATCTACAACTTAGATGACAGATATTCTACTACTATTCCTTCTCCCCACTAGTGAATTGCATAAGAATTTAAAGCATTTATCACCTTCTTGCAACCATTTAACCCTTACTCTTTACTTTATCAAACTTTTATGATTCTGAACAATTGAAGGATAATGGTTAACTTTCTCCCTCTCTGGTGACAATAGTTGAGGGTCTCCCGAGTTATCTAAAAGTTGCCCTTGACTTATAGTGAGATCATTCTTAGTTCTTCCAATAGTTTCAGCAGTGGAGCATCCCTTTGTAGCATTCAATGTTTTCAATTCATCTTTGATTACTTTAAGCCTCTTATCATATATGTACTATTTAGTATCATACATAACCTTTCTCATTCCTGTTTGTCTAACCTCTTGAAAGCCTTCCATATCTGCCAAAAAATTGTTAAATGTAAATGAAAATTTATTGCTTAGTTTACGAAACATACCCTCTATCCTGGCAGGATAATGTTCTGAGAAAAGAGGATCCAGGAATGAGGTAGAACTAATAGGAAATTTTTACAACCAACTCTGATTTACAAGCACCCTATCCAACTTTTTCCTTAAAAACCAATCCTTCACTCTCTTAATACACCAAGTAAATGTGTGACCCTGATATTTGAGATTAGTGAGGCCTATGGTCTCCACACATTGCTTAAAATATGATGTATAATTCCTTAAGAGAGAATTTCCTTCAACTTTAGTTCTATATAGAGTAAGGTTAAAATCAACACTAATAACCTAAGGGCCAATTACTCTATTATGAAAATCCACCAAACTCTTCCATAACTCCTTCCTTTGGAAGGAAAAAGAAGAGCCATAAATAACAGAGAACACATACACATCCTCAATTTTGAAGTGTCATTTCATATACATAACCTACATTTCCTCTTTTAAGACCTCCACTTCCACAACTTCTGGATTAAAACCAATAATTATTCTTCCCAAGCCATGCTTTTGGTGATTAGTAATGAACTTCCAACTACTACCTAATTTATTCAACTTTATAAGAATACCTACCTTAATCTTAGTTTCCAAAGAGCAATTAAACATAGATTTTATAGACAAAATCCTTTAAAGCTAAAAGCTTCTTTAGGTAGTTTATACCTCTAACATTCCATATAAACCAAGTTAATAAAAGGATGTAGTAGATTTGGAGCCTTTCTTCTTTCACCTACCAGCTTTCCTAATTGCTAGTGTCTCAAAATAAGTACCCAGATCTTCTCCCATTATAGATGAAGAGAAAGTTTCAATAGTTTCACTTCAAATGAGCATGGAAGGGGAGTTTCCCTACTCCACAACCTCTATTTTATTCCCATTCTCAGATGAGGTATCCATCTATGACTTAGGAACTATTGTGGGTGAATTTTTTGCATTACTCTCAATTTCAATATAAACCACTTGCATAAACTCTTGAGAGACTTCCTTCTGAACACTTTAATAGCCTTTATGTTCATCCACTCCCATATGCTCCTCATAACCACCTTTTAGAAACACCTTACCGGTAGGAATTGACCTTTTCCCTTAAGATTTCAAATATGGTTTCCATTGGTAGTTAATGTAGACATTGTCTTCAAACAAAGAGCCTTTTGCTCCCACTCTCATAACTGGTATACTTTTAGGAAGATTTTGGATAGATTCCATATTAATGCACAACCTTGTATATCCTAATCTTCTTCTTTGTGTTGCATTTTCATCCATAAAAAGAGGAGTGCCAAGGTAGCTTACTATCATGCTAAGGCCTTTGATAGTCCAATATTCAAATGGTATATTGTACAATTGTACCCATAGTGGAATAGTATGGTGTTTTGTATATTTTACTTGGATTCTTGGTCTCTATGGCTGTAAAAATAATGGTTGATTCTAAATATGCAATGGACCCTCCTCTACCATTGTCATAGTTGCATCTTTAGATGTGAAAGTAAATAACTTCATGTTTTCTTCTACGACAAGCACATCAATTAGACTATATTTTTTCATATAACTTGTGCCCATTTTTGAATAACTGAAAATGTAGGATGTCCATCCCAAAAGAAACCAATCAAAGAAGCCTCCCGTGTTTTTGCACCAACCTAGAGGAACTCCAAACTAGGGGATACCACTAATCTACCATCTTCCTCTTTTGGAGGAGAATAATGTAAGGTACATTCATGCCCCTCCCCTATGACTTGTTTCCAACTTTCCTAACCAGTTAAGAATCTGCAAGAGCAACTTGAGTAGAACGTGATGGGTCTTTTGCATCTTTTGAGGGAAAAAGAGGAAAATAAGTGGATGACAGAGGAGCTACTGACATTTCTAAACATCAGAAAGATTGGTTTGACAAAAAACAGAATGTCAGGTCAGCTTGAACAGATGAAAGAAGCTAGAAATGTGGAAAAAGGGAAATAGTAGGAAAGAAGATAGAAAAATGGGACCAAAATGCCCTTTGAAGAGAAAGGAAAAGAAGAATGAAAGAAAATAAAACACAAAATCTAAAGGAAGCTAGAAAGCGGAATTGCTATAAGGAACACATAAGTATTTTGGGGAGAAGAAAAGTGAGTTAAGGTGGGAGGTAATGAAAGCAACAGGAAGCTAGTTGGGAGAGAACTCAGATTTCAAAGAAGCTAGAAAGTGAAACTGAATAGAGATGCTAAAGGTAATTTGGGAAAAAGAAAGGAGAGTTAAGGTGGGAGGTAATAAGAGAAGAAGAGATGAAAGTAGCAGGATTCAGGTTGGGAGAAGGATTAAAGAACCTGGAAGAATAATAAAGCTCCATCTCCAAGAAAAAGGTTCAGCAGAGAAGGAGATGTTATCTTATGACATCACTCCTTGCAAGAAAACATCTGTAAGTCCTAAATCGGCATTATCTACCACATCTATTTTCATGTTGGGAATTTTTTTCCTGTCATGGAAGGATGCTTGTATAAGGATGATATAATCACATAATGCATTATAACAAGTAGTAGCTGATGGTGAAATATATCTATTTGATTCGGTTCAAGAGTCAGTACAATACTATAATAACTTGATTTCATAGTACTATTATAATTGAAGTTCTCAAATATGTTCTTTTGTAGAAAACAGAGAAAACAGGAAGAGAAAACCTCTGTTTCTCATTCATCATATGTGATTATATACAACAGACTCCTAAACAAAGTAAACTCCTAAAATTGAACAAGAAATCTCTAAAATAGAAAAGATATCAATACATATATATACAAAATAATATCCCCAAAAATATGCCTAATACCCCCCTCAAATTGGAGCATGAATATCCAGAATGCCCAACTTGCGAAGAAGAAAATCAAACATGTCTTTGCACAAAGCCTTTGTAAAAATATCAATAAGCTGAGCTGAAGTGTGCACATACATTGTGACAATATTCCCAGCACTTATCTCATCACGAATGAAGTGATAATCAACTTCTATGTGCTTCATACGTTCATGATAAACTGGGTTAGCAGCTATGTGCATTGCTGCCTGACTATCACAATAGAGATGCATAGGTCCAGAACGAGCAACACTAAGAAAACCCAACAAACTCTGCAGCCACTTAAGTTCACAAGTTGTGATTGTCATAGCTCGGTCCTCAGCTTCAGCACATGAAAGAGAAATAGTTTGTTGCTTGTTAGTTTTCCAAGAAATGGGTGAATTACCCAAGAGAATGAAATAACCAGTCAAAGATCTTCGCGTCAAGGGATAACTAGCCTAATCGAAATCACAATAAGCATACAGATTCATATCACAATTTGAACCCAAAAATATGCCTTGTCCTGGATTGCCTTTGAAATACCGCACAACACGCAAAATTATGTCCCAATGATTTTGTTTCGTCTGCTGAATAAATTGAGCAAGAGTATGAATACAATAAGACAACTCAGGGCGAGTGATAGTTAAGTGAATAGGCTATCCCACCAAGCGTTGATATGGAGTCGGACCTTTCAAACTCGCACCAATAGCAAGAGCTAGTTTGTGGTTTTATTCAAACGGAGTTGCAGCCAGTTTAGCCCTTAATAAACCAGTTTCAGGTATGATATCCTATGCATATTTACGTTGGCATAAGAATATACCATCATAATTATGAGCTACCTCTATCCCCAATAAATACTTAAGAGATCCCAAGTCTTTCATTCGAAAACATTGGCTCAAATAATCTTTGAATCACTGAATAGTTACATCATCATTCCCAGAAATAATAAGATCATCAACATAGATAAGAATATTTAACTGAACATCCCCATCCCGAAATTGAAACAAAGAGTAATCAGAGACTGATTGCGAAAAGCCAAACTTTTTCAAGGATTAAGTTAGCTTAGCAAACCAACACCGAGGAGCCTGTCTCCATCGATACAAGGATTTTTGAAGTTTACAAACCTTGCCCAAAGGAGAAGAAGCGAAACCCAGTTGCATATTCATATACACTTCTTCATCGAGATCACCGTGCAAAAAAGCATTTTGCACATCCATTTGATGCAAACTCCAGTTCTTTGCAGCGGTAACAGCAAGTAAAGTACGCAATGTAACCATTTTCGATGTGGGAGCAAAAGTCTCATGATAGTCGATTCCTCCAACCTAATTATTGCCAAGAATCACCAATCATGCTTTACATCACTCAATGCTTCCATCAGAATGATATTTAATTCTATAAACCCACTTGCTGCTAATTGCTTTCTTCCCTGGTGACAAATCCACTACTGTCCATGTACCATTGCCCTCAAGAGCCTGTATTTCATTTTTCATTGCCTCTCTGCAACAATCTTCTTTAACAGCTTTAACATATGAAGTAGGTTTATGTCCTGTAGTAAAACTTGCCAAAAAGCTCCGATGTTGCAAGGAAATCTTATAATAATTCACAAAATTTGATATAGGATAGAGAGTACTTAAGGAAGTTGATTGGAGTGGTGAGCATGCAGAGGGGCTTAATTTGATGGCGTGAGTCACATAGTCTTTTAAACGAAAAGAGGGTAATTTAGCTCGTTGTCCCTTTCCTAAGGGTTCTTCTGAAGCATCAACATTTCCCACACCATTATTTTTTAAGTTTCTCTCTTTAGTGCTTGCGTTCACAACAGTCAAGTTCTCTACATCACAAGTTTCCTCAACTTCTCTACCCTTTTCTATGACTAGTCCTTCTCCATCAACATTACCCAATTCCTCACTATCACCAAGCCATCGTTGAGCACCAAATTTGTTCAAATCATCAACAAAAACATTTTTATTGGCATATGAAAAATCAGTTTCAACAAACACCACATCTCTTGAAACAAAATATTCACAAGTCTCCAAGTCATACAATCTCCATCTTTCTTTCCAAATGGATACCCAACAAAAATGCATTTGCGACTCCGACTAGCAAATTTATCTTTGTCTCGATTCAAATGATGACTATAACAAAGACATCCAAATGTTTGAACATTTTTGTAAGATGGCTACTGTCTAAACAGAATTTCATAGGGAGTTTTACCATTTAGAAGTAGAGATGGAGTTCTATTAATCAAATACCTAGCCATAAGAACACACTCACCCCAAAACTCAATGGGCGATTGTGCTTGAAATTGCAATGCTCGTGCCACGTTTAGAATATTGCGATGTTTTCTCTCCACTCGTCCATTCTATTAAGGAGTCATAACACAAGAAGTTTGATGGAGAATACCATTTTCATCCAAGTAATTTTTCAAAATCACAAATTCACTTCCGTTGTCAATTCTAACAGTTTTTACATCTTTCTTAAATTGCCTTTAAATCATTGCCATGAAATTCTTAAGAACAGTACCTACTTCATGTTTTCCATTCAACAAGTATATTCACACAGCACGAGAACAATCATCCATAATAGTCAAAAAATAATTTGCTCCACAAGAAGCCAAAACTCTATACGGTTCCCATAAATCACAATGTATCAAATCAAAACATTCTTTGGCTTTATTGTCACTAGAAGAAAACACTTCTTTGGTTCACTTAACTCTAAAACAAATATCACAAGCCTTATTATTATCTTTATCAAATTGAACTATTTTAGGAATCAATTCTAACAACTTAGAAGAGGAGTGTCCCATTCGCCTATGCCGAAGCTCAAAAGACGCAATTCTGTCCATATTATAAGCATGAAGTGGAGCTACTTCTTTGATAAAATAAAGCCCTTCACGTTGCTCACCCGCCCCAATCACCTTCCTCGAACTTTGGTCCTATATAACATAAATTTTCTCAGTTAGTTGAATTACCAACTTTGAATCTCTAAGGAGCTATGATACAGAAATTAAATTGCATGTTAATTTTAGCACAAAGAGAACATGCTGCAATTTTAATGCTCCTCTAAGAAAAACAGTCCCTTCTTTCATGGCCATGGTCTCCACTCTATTAGGCAACCCAACCAAACATGGTAGAATGTCTTTCACTTCACTCATACAAGCATATGCCCCAATCATATGATTGGAAGCTCTGGAATCGATAATCTAGGGCATAAGATTTTGTGTACCCATCAACCTTTCATTAGTACCAGCTTTGTGAGAGCTTACCATTCCTAGTAACGTGGCCCACCGCTCATCATTCAAACCCACAATTCCTTTTCTGTCTGCATCAGTTGCAGAAGCTCTTCCACCATCAATTCCAGAAGTTTGAGTTGCATTTGCTAGTGGAAGTCCTGCCTTATCTTTTCCACCACCAGCACCGCATTTACGCCCTCCACCTCGTCCAAAGGAAGTGATTCGTGGTTTGTTTCCCCACCATTGAGGGTACCCTATCAGTTGAAAACAAGAATCTGCATCGTGTCGTTCCTGTTTTCAATTTGAGCATATCACATTCTTATCCTTTATGCCCCCCTAAATGTCGCCTTCCTATTTGCATCGCAAAGCTCATTGAATTCCCTCTTTCTTCTTTTGAACGAGTCACTGTCCACACCCTTTCTTATTGCACCACCATTACGTACACTCGATTCAAATTAGGTAGGGGCTCAGTACGAAAGATATTGGAACGTATTATTCCATAGTGTACGTTTCAGCCTTCTTCGTCTAATCCCATTAGAAATTGATGAGCCCTCTCCTCTTTATACTTCTTTTCCAAATCAAATATCAATGCATCTACATCCAGTATAAGTGCACAACGACATCTTGTCATAATTGTTCAATTCATCCCAAATCGTTTTAAGCTGCCCATAATAGGCAACAATGGCCTACCCATTCTGTTTGCAGTTCACCAAATCGGACCCCAATTGCTGAACATGTGTAGCGCCCCCTTACCGTAGAGTATACACCGGGACGCCCCCTTACCGATACATACCCTACGATGAGGGTGCACTACGATACGATCATTCTATAAACCTCATGGCATCAATAATATAAAG
>JANTNU010000234.1:7479248-7491450 GCA_024752395.1 Erythroxylum havanense
AAAAACTAGGCTAGTACAAACTTTCCTATTTTAGCACAACATAAAGCACAAACATAAAGTAACTTTCTGAAACTTCCTTTAGTTCCTTTCATAGCTATAACAGACATAGAGCTGTAGTATAAACTGAACAAAAGCATATGATAAAAATTCCTTCATTTGGCAAGACACAAAAGTAACACTTGTCTTCCAATGTGGAATTTGATCTAAACCCTTCTGTTGTTGCTTGATTCTTCAAGGACCAGAAGTAATACTCCACAGCTGAATGTCAGTGATAGAATTAGGATGCTCCATCTCAATTAACTTTCTCTAAGCTTGATTTACTGATTAATCTTTTTGAATTTTCTGTTTTATTTCCATCTCCCCTCTTCCTTGTTCTGTTTTTCTTCTTCTCTATGTTCTTGCATTTTCTGTATTTCTCTTCTTCATTCTGCATAATCCGAATTCAACATGGCTGCTACTTTCTTCTCATTTTTCTCTTCCTTGTACTGAATTGCATTCTTCTTCATCAGAATTTGATCTGCATTTTCCTGATTCATGCACTTTTGAATTATATCAAGCATCATCATATTTAGCTTCCATTTGCATCTGAATTCCTTCTGCTTCCCTCTCAGCTTTTTCCTCTTCTTAATTTTCACTGACATAGCCAATTCCTCTACTATTCTTAATAATTCAGGTTTCACAAGACAATTTAGCTCAACAAAATTCCCATTTGTTTATTCGTTACAACGAGCATAGCACTCTTATGTTTATAATAAAGTTATAACCGAACCCCACAAAGAAAACCTTGCTTGCAATCTCATGCTTCCTTGAAAGTGAAGGAGAATTTCCTTAAATAAAGAGAATATGAAAGTAACATATAATCCCATGGTTGGTTGGCTTTCATCCTCATAATTATTTTAATCAGGTTAGAACTTAGGAGTGAACACCTCCATCAGCATTTACTAATTCACAATAAACATTCAAAGAATGCCCTAAAAGATGCATGCCTTGAGACAAAAACTGTGTGTACGTCCACATGAGATCTTCTGTCCCATTTATTATGTACCAACCCTATTTTCTTCAATCTCAACCTTTCATTTATGTGAGTCCTATATAATTGGAAGGTTGAAATTGAAGGGGACAGAGTTGGTACACAAGAAATGGGACAGAGGATCAAGTCCCGTGTACGTCGGGCTAATGATTTTTGATTCGTCAAAAGAACACGGCAATATTGGGTGGAAGGAATGAATGATTTCATTCATTTCTATAGAGTACTTCAAATGGACTATTTTAATTCCAGTGCCGTTTCCTAAGTTCATTCATAAAAGCTAACTTCAATCAACGATAGGAAACAAAATGTCTACATACAAAAATCACATCCTTTTTAGCGCTTGCTTTCCCACAAGAGAAGGTTTAAGATTCGTTTGTATGGGTAATTAATTCAAACTTGTACGCTATAAAGTTCAGGGCGTTAGAAAAAGTGTCTCCGATCCTGTAAAGATGATTGATTGTTACACGAATTCTGTATATAAACATTATTCAGGAAGCACAATATCTACTTGTAAATCTTTTTATTAAGCAATAGATAATCTCCTGTCTCCGCTTGCACTGTGTTGAACACAACCTTCACCTCAAGTTTCCAGTGAACTAATTAGCCATTTCTTCTTTTCATAAAGAAGGTTAAAATTTCATAGCTCAAAAGCAATGGCATCTATTTTCTCTTGCATTCTGCTTTCTTTATGCCTTTTTGTCTTTATTATTTCACTAAAGTCGGAGGCAATGTCTCCTGACGAACCAGAATGCTTCTCTTCAACGAGCAACTCGCCGAGAGGGCGGGCAGAGAAGCTCATAAGAGACCTCAATTTGTTTCCAAAACATGGTATCAACATAGGCATAGATGATGACTCTTTGGTCGGCGCTCCAGTGATTGTTGAGAAGCAATTCAGTTTCGATCTTCTTGGTGATATTGCGCCTTCTGTTAAAGACTTGGGCCACCATGCTGGGTACTACAGGCTTCCTCATACTAAAGCCGCAAGGTAATAAAGCATTTTATAGCCTGCTCATGGTTATGAATTGTTTCTCGGCTCTGGTTTTGATGGTACAGAGATATATGATTTTGATTGGTTGGCCTTCTCCTATAGACTTTGATAAGTCTTTTGGTTTCTCAGATTGCGCACAAGTTTACATCATACCTTATATTTAGTTTATTTACATAGTGTTTTTTTCATTAATTGGTTACAGAGTTCTGTCACCTAGCTAACATTTCTACATTGTTGTCTGAATGTGTTCAGAATGTTCTACTTCTTCTTTGAATCAAGGAACAAGAAGGACGATCCTGTTGTCATATGGTTAAGCGGAGGACCAGGTTGTAGCAGCGAGTTGGCGTTGTTTTATGAAAATGGTCCTTTTCAACTAACCAACAACTCGTCTCTTGTGTGGAATTACCATGGTTGGGACAAGGTATGTACTTGATGCTTTTATGTGGTAAGACTTTTGAAATGAGTTATCGGCCAAGACATGCTCACCCGTTAGCCCAATTGAGTTGTAGGGTCGTTTTTCAAGTTGAATGCAGACATTAAAGTTGCATATTCGCAGGTTTCAAACGTCATATATGTTGACCAACCGACTGGAACAGGCTTTAGTTACACAGCAGATGCTAGTGACGTTAGACACGATGAAACAGGGGTTAGCAATGACTTGTACGACTTCTTGCAGGTCAGTTTCTGATGGTTTCTACAGCCATAATATTTTGTGCTTCCAATGATGGATTGACAACAGCAAAACTTGAGAACAATATCCACATAACCTGACGTTTCCAATGATGACGCTAGGCTTTCTTCAAACAACATCCTCAGTTTGCTAAAAATGATTTCTACATAACTGGAGAATCTTACGCTGGCCACTACATCCCTGCCTTTGCTGCTCTGGTGCACCAAGGAAACAAGAACAAAAAAGGCATTCACATAAATCTTAAGGTATCTCTTCGCTTTTTATTCAATTTCAATTCATTTAACTTCATGCACGCATTATTGGAACCATAATGTAGCATAACCAAAGAAGTGATTTAACAGGGCTTTGCTATTGGTAATGGCCTCACTAATCCTAGCATCCAGTACCAAGCATACACGGACTATGCTTTAGAAAACAAGTTAATTCAGCAATCCGATCATGATTGGATCAACGGAATGATTCCAGATTGTCAGCAAGCTATAAAAGATTGTGGTTTTTTTTCTCTCTCTCTCATTAACTCTGTGCATTGTGTAAAATTAATCCAAAGAAACTGTGGAGATATGTGTGCAACTGTTACATACAAATCTAGAAATCGATGACAATTGATTAAAAGCTTAGTTGACTCAATTTCCAATTTCTCAGGCAGCGGCGGTGAATCTGCTTGCGAAAATGCATTTTATGTTTGCACCAGAATATTCAACGAGGTCATTAACGTTGTTGGCAATTTAAACGTAAGCAATATTCTGCATATCCTATTTCCATATGAAAAAAACACAGCATTCCGATAAAAATAGAGAAGCTGCATAACCAATTTCGTAACATGTGATTTACTTGACTATGCAGTATTACGATATTAGAAAGAAATGCGAGGGCAACTTATGCTATGACTTCTCAAACATGGAAAACTTTCTAAATCAAAAAACAGTAAGGGATGCTCTGGGGGTTGGAAACAGGGACTTCGTTTCATGCAGTAGCGAGGTTTATGACGCCTTGATAAGGGACTGGATGAAAAATCTCGAAGTGGGAATTCCTGCACTCCTTGAGGACGGTATCAATGTGCTTGTTTATGCTGGAGATCAGGATCTCATATGCAATTGGCTTGGTAAGCCTTTCCTTTAATAGGTTTAAATAATCTGATTCTGTCCCTGTGATGTTACAGGAACCTAATTGATACTGCATGTTCTGACGTAACTACACTTTTGGCCAATGTCATTTGGCAGGGAACTCGAGATGGGTCCATGCCATGAAATGGTCTGGCCAAAAGGAATTTGCAATAGCTTCTACAGTTCCATTTTTCAGTGAAGGCCAAGAAGCAGGACAGCTAAAAAGCCATGGACCTCTCAGTTTCCTTAAGGTCTCCCCTCATCCACTCATCCTATTCTCTGTCTCTCATTTGTTTTTGAGAAACTGATTAGAGATGTAATGACAACCAGGTTTACAAAGCTGGTCACATGGTTCCAATGGATCAGCCAAAAGCTGCATTACAGATGTTGACAAGCTGGACGCAAGGAAAGCTTGCCATGACTAGCAGTAAACACAATGTTGCTCCCAAGTGATCACCTAACCTAAATTTACATTTTCCTGCTAAGCAGTTAGACAGGATTTCAACAATACCAAATTTCTAGTTTCAGTGCTTTGATCACAAATCCGTCGCAGGTATATAATAAAAGATATCTTCTTTTTGTGTATGTGTTTCCGTGTAGGCTCAATTAATCCTATGCTCAGTCCATCTCAGACAATTGAGTTAACTGGAACCACTAACCAGGTCCCATGTATAAACACATAGAAATTTGCATAGGCAAGCGGCATAACACGCATGTACAGGTTTATGAAGGGCATATTATTTGCATTACTGCAACAAAGTGAAACAGAGGCTGCTAAGAGATGTCCCAAGTCCCTAATGCCAGACGAATTTTTCATCTTGTTAAACTATTCCTCAGGACATTAAAAATACGACCAAGTAAATTTATCATCCGCGAGCCACGCTCATCAGCTGCACAGGAATATAAACAGAAATAGCTATGCCACAAGAAAGAACAAACAACAAGTGCTTAATCAATCCACATCATACCATCGTTTAATAACAACTTTTGAACATAAAGTATGGTGAACAGAACTATAGAAGAAGGTATTAAGAGCTTGCTCTTACTCCATACAATTTTCTCAAACTTTCAATTGCAGGCTGGAAGCCAGACCTTAACGGCACGACAGATGCTACCCGCAAGTGTTGAGCATTACCACTCTTCGGCTTAGACAATGTCATTCTAAACATTTCTCCTTCCAGGATTTTATCAGCATCCAGAGCTGCAAAAGGCATAACATAATTAGTTGCCCGAGTCTTTATAATACATCCAAAAGTAACCGAGTGATTTGGTGATCACTTAAGCATTAACGAAAAGTTCTTCTACTGTAAATTCACGGCAACACAAAATTCTATAACGATTTTTAGAAGGTACAATTATTAAGTTTATGTTTCAAAAGACAAGTGAACTTCATCAAAAGCCGAATAAGTACCAGAAAAAGGGTGAAACTTGGCAAAGTCGAAAAACTCGTCAGCAGAGCAACCGAACAAGACCCTGGCAGCCCTATCAAAGCATACGACATTGCGAACCTCTGTATCGGTGGCAATTGACACCTACCCATAATTCACCCGAAATAGGATATCCAGGAAATCCATCACGAAAACCAAGAAAACAAGGAGAGAAAGAGAGAGAGAGAGAGAGAATCAAAAAAAGAGGAAAAGGACTTACAAGAACCCGAAAGAGGCGTTTGAAGGAGGAGAAAGTGCCAATGTTGTAATGGGAGCAGGATTTGCAGATGGAATTCGGGCTTTCAGGAAGAGTTCTCTCGCAGAGAGAACAGGCTTTGTACCAGAGTTGGTTGGAGTGGTCTATAGCGATAACTGTGCACATCACTGTTGTTGTTGCTGCTGCTGCTGCTACTGTCCCCTCCATGGTTTTACTTCTTGGCATAAAGAGGAAGTCCAAAGCTTGTTCCTTTGCCCCCCAAAAGCTTCTCGAGTACGAGGGTCTGGTTCAGCCGAACGAGGGATGATTCTATTATTAAGGCTTACGCCTTTTGGGCCTTCTATTCTCAAACACAAATTCGAACTCATTAATGCTATATGAAATAATAATCAGGCATTGGTATTCTGAAAATAATTTTAGGACTGACAAGCCAAGTGCAGGAGAGCATAACCAGACTTAAGTTTGCTTGCAGTTTCTTACCCAAGAGGCAGAACCTTTTTCATTGCAGCAAGAAGGTGAATTGACAAAACTCATCGAACTGGCGGCCATGCTCCCGGAGAAAACATAAAAACCAAATAAAGTGCTTCTGAACCATAACTACTTAGCATTTCAAAGAAGGTTCATGTAGAATGGAAAAGGACGATTCATATGGTACAAGGAAAGCCTTGCAAACTCAACTAATATCTGAATTCACTCGTAGGAATTCATTTGTCTGGGTACTCAATGCTAGGAGCTAAAATTCTCGCTCACCTTAGTCCTGTCACAGAAACTTTACATCCTGATATGTTTGTCAAGACATTATTAACTCCTAAAAAAGTTATCTTTTTTAGCAGAACAGGTTTCATTAACTCCAGCATTATGCAGTCGGAGTTGAATTATTTCTTTTTCCGCAAGAATTGACTTCCAGGAGGGATCTAACTGCTTTTGGCCGGGCATGAGAATGAAAGTGAATCAAATGAACTACATTGAACGCTTGCATCATGAAGAGGAGATAGCCCATCACGCAATAGCCAATAAATGATTGGAATGACTATAACCATGTATACAAGGTGTATTTAAAAACAGATTTCGCAAATTGCACAATACAACATTGCAATAGAAATGTATACCCTCACGTTGCAGCAGTTTGAGAATGGTTGTATACAGATTGCTGAAGTACATGACTACCGTTGGAATGTGCTTGGAATATTTGGAAGCCTTTGTCATATACAGAACTCACACTGGAAAAGTTATCCATGTAAATTCCCAAGTAAGATACCAGAGGTTCACCCCGACTCTTCTCTATAACGAATTTCAGGTGCCGAGATTCCACAGTTGGAAATTGCAAAAGCCTTTGGTAGCCAACTGTGGTGCCATTAATCATTTTCCACCGATCCCCAACCTTACTAAGGATCTCAAGATGGAATCCAATAATTCGTTGTCCCATGTGAATCGGCTCTTGAACTTTCAAAACATTGAAAGAAACTGATTTCTGAAGGGTTAAATGCAGCACCCAAGTGGATTCATTCTCCTCAGGAGCCCAATAGGTGAAGATACCTTCACTAAAAATATTGTAGGGGTCAAAGCTATGGCCACCAGTACTTCCTCTTGTACTGCTGGCATTTACAATGGCTGTGCTGGCTAGATTATATGAAAATATGGACCTCCGAAGCTCAGAGAATTCTTGAAGTACTTGTATATCTTCAGCTGATATAAGGCCCGAAGAGTTTGGAGGTACATTTAATAATAAAAGACAGTTTCTGCCCACAGATTTGTAGTATATGTCAAGAAGCTGCTTTGCAGACTTTGGCACTTCTGATGCATGCCAAAACCAGCCTGGTCTTATGGATACATCACACTCTGCTGGCACCCAGTCATGACCAAATGGGTCTCCTCCCTGTGAATACCTAATTCGTAGTCAAAAAGAAGAAAATGAATTCTGGCATTTAAAGTTTTACTTCGCAATCATTTCCATTTTTATCTCTTAGCCTTCTAAATTAGGACATGAAGATATTGAATAAAGGTCTTTTTCATAAAGGAAAGGAATACTTAGCAAGGTAAGATTCTGCTGGTTAAACTACAACGAACCTTATCAACCCAGTTAAGCAACTAACTCTAATTACTTTGCTACTAAATCCACGAATAAGAAAATAATTTGATTGTAATTTCTAAACCTTTAAACCTGAAACCCTATAAAAGCATTTCTCCAAATAGATGAGCATTACAAAGTCTGACATGCAAATGACCAGTAAAACTATGAATAAGTCCATTGCCTTTGGAATATGGCAGCACAATTCTGTAATGATGAGTATGCTAGTATTTTTTTAGAAGTTGTTGATCAGATTGTCCAAGAATGAGAACTGAGAGGTTACAAACCAATAAATCCATTTCTTAATCTATAATTAGGGTTAAGGCTGTGTATTTCTGGATCTTCCTAGACCCTCATCTCAGAGAAATTTTCTACTAAATATTGTTGTTGATATAGTTTTGAAATATATATCTTTCTTTGATAATTCAGTCTGAAATCTATATTATTCAGTTTTGAAGGATGGAAAAGGCTAAATTTTGCTCAGTCAAAAGCTCTCTATTAGAAGGAAAGAAATGATTAATCAAAAAAGAATCAGATTCTGACTACAGTCCCAATTGAAGGATTGACAGCAATCAAGAATGGAGCTAGACAAAACAACATATAATCCACTTCAGCTAAACACATCAACATATAAACACTCTTTCAGCAGCAGATTATGTCTATCAAATCCTTGCATTCAATCCCATCGTTACATTAACAGGTAAAAGAGATACATTTTATTTTAGTAGAATAATTAATGAAAGTTCTCCAAATAAACAAGTTATATTTAAGCAAATTAGGGCAACATTAAGAAGAATGAAAGAAAATTCAAAACCTTGCAATGAATTTATCTACATAAGAACTTGATCCTAAGCAAGATGAGCATAAAAATAAGAAGGTAGGAACAAATGAACTTACTTGGGATCTGTACCTCCGATCTTCGCAGCACTTCGATTAAAAAGGGACCAGCAAGTGGAGCCAGCTATTCCCCTCTCATCACCAATCCACCTTGTGTCAGGACCAGCATCAGAAAAAATAACAGCTTCTGGCTGAAGTTGACGTATGAGACTAAACCATCTATCGAAAAAGTACTCCATGTCCTTTTCTCCCTCCCCTTTTGCACCATCCAACCACATCTCCTTGATCGATCCATACCTGTTGCAAAACTTTCTTTTATTAAAACATGTTGCAATATGAATAGCATGGAATGACTGTAAACATATCTCCTGTTTTCCCTTAATGGCGTCACCGAAAAGCAAGAGCTAGTACGTCACCAAGAATAAATTCACTGGAAGACCTGATATTTTCCTAAATGATAAATCAATTCTTCAGTTCTTCTCACAGAAAGTGAAAAGCTAACAAATTGCATGGAGTAAAGAATCCCAAACTTTCACTTCCAAATTTTGGGAAGAAAATGATCATATAACCATCTTTAGCCAAGCTAAAGTTCAGGATAGAGGAATTCTGGAAATGCCGAGGCATGGAAGTTGGAAGAGAAACTAGATGCCTAGAACTAAAAGTGCAGAAATCAATTTCAAGATTTTTAATGGAGAATCGGAGTTAAGCAAAAGTCCTTCCGTAGATGCAAACTAAAACTCAAACTTCAATAGAAGTCCTGGAAGCACGTACTTTATAAACATTTTTTTTGAAATTTTAAGATATGTAATGAATTATAAAGAAAAGGTAAAACAATGTACAGGAACCGCAATCTACTATCTGCGGACAAAAAGGAGGAAAAGCCTATCAGGCCACCAACACTAGTTCACTAGAAAGCCCCTGTAACAAAAGAGCAAACCAAAAAATGGGCGAAAAACCAGCTACAACTAAATGCCCCAACGTTGCCGCATAGCCAATCCTAACTGCTCATGCACTCCATGTCCAACAATGACTTCCCTGATTAGGTTGATAATACAGTCAGCCAACACATATTTGTGCCTCTCCAGGTGTTTATAAACATTGCCAGAAACTAAGACGATTTGCTTTCTAAAAACACGGTTAACGAATCAAATTGCAGAAATTAGCAGTCCCCAACAATTTCATTAAAAACCCAAAATTGGTCAGGACAAACAAGCACCCTTAAAACATAGAAAAACGCATAAAATATACCAGGTCAATAACTCAGTCATTTGTCCCATGTAAAATTCATTGTACTCCAAAGTCTCCCCGTAACAAACCTCATGCCTATCCCAAGGAGAGAGATAAAGCCCCAAGTTGACACCACCTTCTTTAGCAGCCAATGCGACCTCTTTAACGACATCTCCACTCCCATTTCTCCAAGAACTCGACTTGACAGAGTAATCAGTATATTCACTAGGCCACAAACAGAACCCATCATGGTGTTTTGCAGTGAGTATAATCCGATCAAAGCCAGAGTCTTTAGCAACCTGGACCCACTGGGTGGCGTTAAGTTGAGTCGGGTTAAAAACGGACGGGTCGGCATGGCCGGAACCCCACTCAGAGTCGGTGAAGGTGTTGGTTCCGAAGTGAAGAAAGAAAGCCATTGAGGAGAGCTGCCATTGGAGCTGAGAAGCTGTGGGGATGGGTAGAACGGGAAGTGGAGGTGGCTTATTGGTACAGATGGAGAAGGGTACGAGAGAGAGCAGTAATGACAGTGAAAAAATGAGAAGATTGAGGTGGGTGTACATGGGATTGATCCGAATCTTCTTCTCTATGCTGGAAGAGGAGCGATGGAGTTTTTTAAGAGGTCGACAGATCCCTGCAGGGAGGACTATTGAGACATGATAAACGAAGAAGAGTTGGTGTGTTTGGGGTATTACTGTAATTTGCCATTCAACAATAACTATGATTTATCAGCAAGGCAATTGGCCAGGGGAGGGGTACAGAGGATTCCCCCAGTAAAGTGTAGAGCAAGTTTCGGGGGTAGAATTTTTTTTTATGAGAAGGGAAAGAATACACCAATTGGTCCAGATTTTTCACTTAAGGCTTTCCTCTCAAAGGAGGTCTTGAGTTCGAGTCATGCCAAAGGAGGAAAAATAGGCATGTTTCCTATTAATGATCCTCTAGCCCCCTGGATAAAGCTCCTTGATCGGATCAATTACGGACGCCTCGCTTCTAGCGGTAGTGTGGGAGTTAGAGCTGCTAGGGAACCTGGGGGCTGATGGGAATCTGATGCTGAGCAGAAGGGAGCCAGTGATCAATCATCAGCTAAACAATCTAGAGTGTGTGAAGACTCCTTATGCGCAGAAGTGTACAGGCTACGTAAAAACCTGAGGGATCTTGGAGTTCCAGATTTACATCCTCTAGGCTCTTGGAGTGAGGTCGTAGGGGTTTAGGATTAGTCTGACTAAGCCAGGATACCTAATTTAATCAAAAAAAAGATGGGAGAAGCTGCGTCCCGAGTGATCTTTTAAAAGAAGATTTTGGCACCCTAAAGGAGGAACATCAAAATATATGGTCCCAATATCGCCAGAACATGCCTGGGTAGCAAGCCAATCCGCGCATCTTTTGCTCTCTCGGTGCACATGCCGATGAACAACAGCCCAGTTTCTGATGAGGAGCTCGAGGATACCTATGACGAGAGGGTTGTCGGACTGAGAATGGGACGTCACAAAGGAAAGTAGTTGATGCACGACCATCGAGTCCACTTCCAGTTCTAGTCAACGAAAGCCCAATCGCCAAGCCATGGTGAGGCCTGTATAAATAGCTCAGAGTTCCGCTGACAGCGGGGAACACCATCCTATGAATTGCAAGAATCCACCAAGCCAAGTGTCGTCACTGTCTCGAAGAAGGCCGCCAGCTGAAGCCTTGAATTGTACGCTATTGCTAGCCTCATCTGTGTTCAGCTTGATCCATCCTGCCGGGGGCCTTCGCCAACCGATCCGGTGCTCCTGGCGAGGGCAGAAGCTGGTAATGCCCATACGTTGTACCCCTAATGCCTGTTGAACCTGATCTGCAAAAGACAAGACAATAAATGATGGCGAGGGAGGTCGGACAAAATCAGAAACAAAAATAGACTGGTTCCTTCATGTCCAGAGGAACCAGCAGGTCAACCCAAAAAGAGTCGCCCAGTCCCCGCCTTGCACGCGATGATGCTGAAGAAGGTTGGTGTGTAGCCATTCCCTGGCTGGAAGATCAAAAGAAGGCGAGGTGACGATGGTCATCTGGTAGGAGGCCCATACACGCCGCGCCAGAGGACAGTCCCGAATCACATGAAGAGCGGATTCTTCGTGTGAGCAATATAGGCATGTACTGTCCGCGGTAAGATGCCATCTCACCCTCTGCTAATTACTTAGCAGCCGATCCTTCGCGAGTAGCCATAAGAAGGAGCGCACCCGCTAAGGGCCCGTCCACTGCCGTATGGCCGCCACACCCTCGCGGGAGGCAGGTCTCCCCGAAGCAGGGCGTAGGCTGAAGCGACAGTAAAAAGACCATGGTCGGAAGCTCCCCAGACCATCTTGTCAAGGCCCAAAATCAGGGAAGGAGGAAACGTGCCGGCAATAGCCCGACAAATCGACGGCGGAAGGAAATCCTGAATGGCCGCCAGATTCCATTGGCCAGTGGGGTCCACAAAATGGCTGACCCGATGGCTAAGGAGGGAAGCCAGGATCTCCTGGGTGGAATGCGAAATGAGGGGGCCAACACCCTGCACCCAAGGGTCGTGTCAGAAGCTAGGTGTCAGGCCATCTCTGATGCGCCAATGAAGCCCCTGAGTCACTACGTGCCAAGTCGCACGGATGCT
>JANTNU010000234.1:7543233-7561274 GCA_024752395.1 Erythroxylum havanense
CTTCCAACTTCTAATGCTTATAACATTTAACTCCGAACTCCAATTTTACAAACTTGATACCGTTGGAAAGATAAAAGACCGATCTACAATTTTCATGAAGAACTTAACAACAATTTCGATCTCTAAAAAGGTCAAAAAGTCCCTCAAAGTAACTGATTGATTAGCTCCATACCAAACAGCATTAGAACTTCCAAAAATCATAACTTTTCATCCCCTTAGCCAAAAATTTCAAATTTTATATCAATAGAAAAAGCAAAACAATGCTACATCTTTCAGGAATAACTTAGAAGCCAATTCCATCTTTAACCAAATCAAATTCGCAAACAAAGGTTTCAGCCTACCCAATTTATCCTCAACAGATATCCAATCTTTCAAAATTCATAACTCCGAATCCCCTTAGCAAAAATTTCCATACTATATAGCAATAAAAAGCTTAGACAATCTACTACAATTCCCAGGAAGGATTTCAAGGCAAATTCCAACTCTAATTAGGTCTAATTCACCCATTAATGTGGCTGCTCTGTTAAATAGAATTAAAACAGCATATGACCTAACCATAGCCAAAACTTTACAAATTGATATACAACAATCCTTACATCCAAAATTCGCACAAAATACCTCATTAAAAAGCTACAACAATCCTCTACAACTTTACAGAATGTCACTTGAGCCAATTTCACCCTTAACAGTCCCAAATAAATGTCAGAACACAAAAAGCACAAAACTTATGCCCTTAAAGCATTTGCACACCAAAACACATTTTGGACTGAATTACCACCTGAGAATTATCAAACCATAACTTACAACCTACAAATCAAAAAATATCATACTCAGTAGCGTTGGAAAGATAACACATAAATCTTCAACTTTCAGTAATACCAATTTCACCAAATCTGCCTCCTTTTTCCTAGAAAAATTCTCAAAGTTTCAGGTCTTCAATAGAACCAAGATCTGGATACTGTTCATCCAACACACACATCTCAACTTCCGAGCTAAATTCAAAGCTCTTCAAGCCAAAATTGAGCAGAACCCCCTTCTTAAGTTTAATTTAAAGCAAACTTCAACTCAATAGCATAACCACATCAAAAGTTATAAGCAAATACCTGACACACACACAAGTTCCATTTTCCAGATTTCCTACTAATCCTACTCCTTTCATGTAAACATCATTCCTACATTAATACACTTCAAATTTAGCTACTAATCCAACCACAATGTCCTTTATATCTTCAGTTGTACACATAACCATACAATGGCAGCACATATCCAAAATTGTTCTTACTTTAATTACCAATCATTTAACATCATTCTAACACCAAAACCAATCTAAAAACCAATCCAACACATGTTCAATAATTTATCCTTACATAAATATGCACTTATACCCATGCAATCAAATCCCAAATACCATTAAACTAGTGTTCAAAACAACACAAAGAATGCATCAATTACCAAATTAAAGAGCATAAAACAAATCCCTTACCTTAACAAGCTTCCAAGCTTCCACTCTTCCTCTTCCAATGGCTCAGAGTTGTAATTTCTAAAATCATGTATCAATTTTTTTCAGTACCATTGGACAGTCATTTCTAATATCGGAAATCCGATTTGTTCGCCACTTGGCAAATTTTTCGATCTGGACATTTTTTCGAAAAATTCCGAAAATTTTCTAAAAATCCCCAAAAGCATAAAACACAAAAATAACTCCAACTTAATTTTTCAAACATAAATCGCACATTTTTTCACAATAAACTCATATGCCGGGAAATGTCATGAATGCATGTACTATCATGTGCATATGCAAAAATTTCAATTTATTTATAATTGGAGGCCCTCTTATGCATAAACCTGCCGAGATTAATTTATACACTCCTAACCTGTCCCAATTGACCAATTGATCATTCCCATCGATGAGGGGATGTTACATAGGTATTGCTATGATAGCTGATATGTCATCTTATTCAGATATTGACATGACAAACAAGGGGTTCATATGCTTACATGGCTAACATAGCTAGTAAGAAACAATGGCTCTGTTTGAAAATTAGGAGATTGCATTAGCTGTTAGTTAATTCTATCACCGGTTAGTTGACAACAAATTAATATAGTTGATTTAACCATTGAATAATAATAGTTATCTATATAAAGATATTTGGTAAAATTAACTCTTTAACACTAGCTGTTTATATGTAAAAGAACTTATGAGGACGTGATTTAAAAAAAAGAACATTAGCATTATATCTTAGTATTTCTTTGAATATTATCATAAACATTTATGCTTAAGTTCAATTTACTTCAATCAATTGATCAAAATTAAATAAACTAAAACATATTCACCTATGTTAAAAATAAAAAAATAGTTATTGAAATTACTATTAGAAACTAAACTAAAAAAATGTAGTAGTTAATGAAAGTAAAACTTATTTTTAATTATATGAAAATTTAATCCCGTAATAAAATTAGTCTTTTCTTATAACTAAAACTAAAAAAAATTATAATAATTTTATCTATTAAAATTAACATTAAAATAATTTTTCTACACATAATAACTATTTGTAGACATATTTTTATGTTTAAAAATATTTTAAATTTAATGATTTAATTTTTTTAATTATAAAATTTAATCCAAGTATTAATAAGTACAATGAATGCAATTAGAAACTTTCTTACCCATCCTAATCTTTGAATCTAACATTTTAGAAAATTTTGGATAGTACAAAATAATTTGGTAGTAATTTTTGTATTGTACAATAATAAATCCAATAATACTTATTTTATTTAATTAAAAAATAAAATAATTTTTAAAAATAATGATATCGATATGAAACACAAAAATTTGTTCAATAAAAAGTTTCATTTTGGTTTAATTTGTGAATAAACTAGAGTTTTTATTTGACTTCGAGTAAATTAATTCAAACTTTATACTTCTGTAACTCTATCTCTTTCTCTTTCTTTTTCTCTTTCATCTCCTCTCCTGCAATTTGTAATAACTTTTAGATACATTTATTTTATTGTCCCATACTTTCTCAATCGCTGAAGCAAAACGCTCCTATGAGGAGCATTTTCAAAATTAGCGGATTAGGTTCAATCTATCAATCAAATCAACTGATTACTAAACATGATGATCAGCGATTTGATATGGTCAAACTACTAAATGCTTTTTAATCTGCCAAAAATTAATTGATCATTCATTTACCAAATAAGAGTAATGCGGTTTAAGTCTTGTTCTTCCTTTAAACAACAAAATATAGAGTTCTGAAGGAGACTTTTATCATTGTGTAAGGGCAAGTCAAAAGATAAGGACAACTACATTTAATAAGATACAAAGAGCGACCAAATTGTGATTGTTCCTTCCTTGGTCCCATGCTATAATTAAATACTTTAAACATAATCCAAGTTAAAATATCAATAATGCGTTTATCATATAGGGGTACAGCCTGCGATGTTTGTCTATTTTAGTTTGCCTACCGTTGAGAAACGAAAGGTGCGATGATGTTTGTCTTTCTCCTCAAGAGTCAATGCAAATGACGACACTTATCTCTTTTTTTCTATTTAACAATTGTTCCGTACGATTAAGATTCTTTATTATTAGTTTGGTAGAAAAATGAAGGCCCTCAATTATTTTTAATTTGAAGATTCCATGCAGCAGAAAAAAAAAAAGACAAAAGAAAACGAATTAGTAATCAATTACCTTTCCCGTTCCTTTTTTAAAAAAATATAATACGCATAGCCACAAATGTATATAATAAGATGTGCTAACATTTCTAATAACACAATGGGTACAAACTTATATATTTACTAATACGTTTTTATTCACAATTAAATTTATATATACTAAGAAAATATATATGGTTCTGTCAGATTCTGGTAGGACGGAACGTTGCCGTTATGCTCCATGTGATCAGCCGTTCTCCGTGGCGAACGAGACGTGAAGATACCTGCAAAACAAAGAAGACTTGCCGGAGGTTGTGTCCCGATTCGCCCCTCCGACGCTCAAGTCAGTCTTTTGAGAAGGTGAGATTGCCGTAAAAGCTGAAAAACTAGGTTATGATCATGCGTACCTCTGTTATTGAAGAATTATGCCTTATATATGATTTTTTAACTAGGTTTAGGTCTTTACGTGTTTGCATGGGAGACTTCCTTCTACGGATAGGCTGGGCTGGACTTGGACTCGGCCCGATCATGAGACTGGTCTTTGAAGATTGGACCGATCGACCCACGAGTCGTTTTGACTGAATCCGGGCTCAAAATGGCCGACCCGACCAATATATATTCTTGGATATCATGTCAAGGAGCGACACCTCCTATAAACCTAAACCTGTAGATTATATTACCCTTTTATGGATAAGATCAATATATATTATATAATAAGAAAATAAATTAATTTTTTACTTATTTATATATATATATGCTGTAATCAATTGGCCTTTGGATTAATCCCATCAAAAATTGATATCCACTCAACGAAGTTTAAACGAATTAGACAATTTTAAACCGAAAGAAATGGCAATATATGTAAATATAATGTGTAGTATTGAATATACGCCACACAATTTTAAAGTAGAAGGGCTAGTTACAAATTTACGACCAGACTATCAAATAGAAAATAGTCTACAAGAGACTCTAGTTATTAAAAAATGCGGCCATCTTACCTAATGAGTATAGGCTTAAGCATAGTACGACAACGAAAGGATTAATTAATTCGATAATTAGTCTGCCAAATCCAGCAAATCGCATTCCCGTAAATATTTTTATTACTATTTCGGTTGTTAGAGCCTTGTAATCCACAAACAGTAATTAACATATTTAATTAATCTTAAATAGTTCACTCGAGTAAGTCCACACATGTACCAAAGTTCAATGATTCTGAAAGCGTAAATGTGTTAATGACTCTACTATACTTAATATAATAAGATCGAAAAGTCTTAAAGAGTCTCAAAGGGATGGAGATAGAACCTTAATTAGTTACATGGAAGGATGTAATCATGAGATAAGGTTTATTTTCAACGACATTTTCGTGGACACAACAAATATGAACATTCCCTTGCACATAATTAACAATGGAAGAGGTAGTTAAGATGCCCCCTAACCCTTTCATTTAAAGTCTTAAATTACAGATTAATATATAAACTCCAGTTTTCAAAATGTAGCGATAATCGATAACACCAGTGTACACATTATTCCTTATCTGATCATTTTTTTCTCAATTTTTCACGCAAAGAGATAACAAGAGTGATGCAGCGGCCTCACTATCTATAATATATGTTGACAGCATTTGGATGTGGAAGGTGAAGCTGATACATCAAATAGCATCATTAATCTTGAAATGAAAGAAGGTCTACATTCATTTTCTCTATAAATTATGCAAGTACCTAGTGGAGTGGGATATGGAGAACCATTAATTTTTATGAATAGACTAATGAAGAGAGATAGGATTAGAAGGGATGCATGCATTGTGGGTAACAACCGGAGGTATAATGGTCCTGTTTGGCAAATAGATTATTGTATTAGTTGTTAGTTGATTCTATCAGCTGTTAGCTAATAGCTGATTCTATCAACGAACAACTGATAGAATCAGCTGATTTGACCAGCAGATTACATTAGTTGTTTGTTAGAGATGTTTGGTAAAATTAGTTATTTAGTATTAACTGTTTATGTATAAAATGACTTATAAGGATATGATTTTTAAAAAAATTATATGGGTATGAATATTATATATCTTAGTATTTTGTTGAATATTCTTATAAGAATTTAAAATTTAAATATTTAATTTTAAAAAAAATAAGTTTATAACTTTAATAAAAATATAGAACAATTAATAATAATAATAATCACTGGTAATGAAACAACCAACACCAAAAGCCATTCGTTTAGGTTGAGTGGCACTATCCCAAAAATTTGTGCAAAAGCCTCTGTACCAAAAGCCTTTGCAGCCTCTTGAAGAGCCGCAACAGCATTGCTCTGGAACCTGAGATCAGTCTTGAAGTCTTACGCAATTTCCCTGACGAGCCTTTGAACCTTTGAAACAATAACTTGCGGATCAAAAGCTCGGTGCTTTTTTGGTATTTTTTAATCTCTATCTCAAGGCGACGATATCTAGCCTGAAGTGATGAGGCTTCTTCACATTGTCGGTGCGCCGGAGTTGATTTGCGAGCAGCCTTTGTGGTCCTTAGGTTTCTTGCGGTATATTCTTGTTTGTTGGAGATGAGAGAGTGTTAGATCAAAAAATTTTAGGTGTAGGAAAGGGTTCAGTTGGGTTTTGATACATATAATTTTGGCTGTTGAAGGAAAACATTGGTATGTAGCAGCGTTTTTCTTTTCGGCTGTTTACTTTCAATCAGTTGAAGAAAAAGCTACTCTCTAAACAATTTTATTAGCTGTTTGAAGAGTCAAACAGCTAAAATCAACCAATCAGCTAAAAAATAGTTGATTGGTTGGTAACCAAACGAGGTCAATATGTATGAAGCTTCTCGTGAGCATATTTTGTTTCAATATCCTCAGCGTCATTCGAGTTTTTGTTTCTATTAACTTTGGAACTTCTCCTGTGACCCAATCTTGTCTCCTTTCCTCATTTGTTACCTAACTTTTATGCTTGCCTCCAATTTTTTTCTTTCTTTGCATTCTCTTCTTCGTTTGTTTGTTTTTCTTTTGTTGTTGTCTTTTTTGGTGGTGAGTACTCATTTCTTATACTATGTGTTTATTATAGTTCAATATAAGTTAATTTCCTTAACAAATAGAAGCGTTTGCACTGTAACATGATATGTACAAATTTATGTCACAAGTTGGTACGATTCAAAAATTAAAATATTTTCTTATTTTTATTGTTCATATCGTATTGTTTAAGAAGATCTGTAATATCCCGTCCCCATATTAAAGGTTAGAACCCAGATTTCAAATGAAGAGAATAACAATGTGAGAGTTAGGAAAAAATTTTGCATTTCATGCCCAGTCTCATGTCAGCATACATGTATGTGAATTTCAATCTTCGCACATACAAAACTAAGTGTACATGCATCCATTGACAACTTCTAGGTATGATTGTTTTAAATGTGATTTTATTAAAAATGAGAAGTAGAGGGAGTTGAAAGAGTGATATTGGTATAAGTTGTGATAAGGAAAGATTTGGAAATAAAAGTGGTGATTGATCTGTAAAATATTCACTAAATGTGTTTCGATCAGTTAATCACAACTTTTTCTCTAGTTATCCAAATGAGATGATTCTTAATTTGAATTAAACTAGAGACATATGGTTACATTTCTTATGCAGACATTGAATTTCAATTCTATCTCTAAGAGTATCAAAAGTTGTCATGAAGTGAGAACTGAGTGTAGTACATTGGTGGATGAATGCAAACTTTATCTTTGGACTTTAGGGGAAAATTTGGGTTTCATCTAGATAGATTTTGGCAAAGTTTCCTTCTTGAAAGTTGTAGATCTTTTTGTTATTTTTCCAACAATATATAGTATGAATTTGTGAACATCGGAGTCAAAAGTTATGACCCTTATAAGTGGAGATGCTCAGAAGTGTAGTCTGTTTCTTCTTATTTTAACCTTCTACTTCTTCTCAGGTTGAATTTTGTTTCTTCTTATGTTGACCTTTCGCTTCGTCTTGGTGACTGTTCATGAACTTCTTCTTAGTCATGAACTTCTTCTTAGTGACTGTTCATGAACTTCTTCTTAGTCATGAACTTCTTGTTAGTGACTATTAATGAACTTCTTCTTAGTGACTGTTCATGAACTTCTTCTTAGTCATGAACTTTTTCTTAATGATTGTTCATGAATTTCTTCTTAGTCATGAACTTCTTCTTAGTGACTGCTGATGAACTTCTTCTTAGTGATTGTCTATAAACTTCTTTTTAGTTATGAACTTCTTTTTAGTTACTATTCATGAACTTCTTCTTAGTCATGAACTTCTTCTTAGTGACCGTTCGTGAACTTCTTCTTAATCATAAACTTCTTCTTAGTGACCGTTCGTGAACTTCTTCTTAGTCGTGAACTTCTTCTTAGTGACTGTTCATGAACTTCTTCTTAGTGACTGTTCTGATCACATCTTTTATTCCATTTTTGATCCTTCAAAAGATAGAATTTGTCTTTGAGGTCTTAATAAAAGTTGTAGCTCTTGAAGTTCTCTTTCAAACCATCTAAAGAACACCTAAATCCAATATCTTTAGAGAAAGTTATACCAATCTTCCCATGATAGGTCAATATGATTGAGGATAAAACCAGATTGGATTCTTTTGGCCATAAATTCTTCTCTAGGCACTCAAATAACTTGATTCTTGAACCATTTGACTTGTAAGACAGTGCTTTACATCTCCACCAAAAATCGTAGCCATCTTAAATGAAGTGTGAGAGATTGAGTGAAAAATGTGGGACTAGTACAGTGAGTGTGTTCTTAAATACTATGAACTGGTGTTATTTCACTGAACATACTTCAGTATTTTGATGATTTCTGGATCGGTAGAGCTCCAAATGAGATGATTTTTGAATTGTGGTAAATTAGAGACATGGAGCTACAAATGATATGCAAAAATTGGAATATAATTCAGTCTCTATGATGTTTAAATTTTAGATAGAAGTTGTGCATAATATACTAATTTGGACAAGAGTAGTCCAAAAATGTTTGAAGTGTATCTTTCGAAGTACTGACCCGAATTGAATGATTTTGGTGTCATTAGAAACGTTAGACAATGGGGGGCTTTTTTCTGGAAGAAAGTGTTATGTTAGAATGTTCAAGGATACTATTGTCAAGACACTTAAGTATAAAAAACATAAGACATAAATGGAAGAACAAATGAGACAATTCTCAATCATTAATGGCATAATTGGAAGAAGGAGTGTTGTATTGCTTATAAATGAAAAAGAAAAACGTGAATGTAAGGAAGCAAAAGAAAAGAATGAAAATTTAAGAGAAAAAGAGAGAGATAAATACAAAGAGAAAGAAAGAAAACAAGCTAGAATTTTAATTTCCCTAGCCTATAAGAGAGATTTTGAGGTTGTCCAAAAAGAGAAAAAGGAAGAGGAAGAGAAGAGCTTTCATTTGAGCTAAAGATATCTTCTTTTGGAGAAGAATCAAGATAAGATCATTTTGAAGCTTTAGGATTTTTGGAAGGATTCTAGTTCATGACGTTTAGAAAATGTTTGGTTTTAAGTATTCTAAAATCAATTTTAGTGATTTTGCATTATGAGATTTTCAATTGGATTCCTATTGGATGAAAATTTGGATACATTGAGATCATATAAGGTTAGAAAAGAGATGATGAGAAATTGAGTTAGGATATAAAGTAACCAAGTGTTCTTGATGTGTAAACTTATGAATAAGCTAGACATATGCAAAAGGTAAATATTGAAAAGAGAATTTAGAAAGACTATGTACAAATAAAGTGTAAAGCTAAATTAAATTAGACACATATGAATTATGAAATGGTAATGAGCATAATATGTGTTCTAGAACATATTCCTAAGATTGTCATTGAGCATGCTTTGTACACAGTCCGTTATTATAACTGTGTATAAATAAATGTTTATATGTATGCAATTATTGATGAGTATGTAATTTATGTCTTGCATAAATGAGTTGTGTAGGTTAAGTGTCCGCATTCAGACGTTCTCAAAATTTGAAAGAAAATGCTAATCTAGAGCGTACTATGAGTAGACCTAGATGGTCGCATTCCACCGTTTACGTTATTCGATTTTTTGATATTGATTGATTTCTGAATGATTATGTGAAGTGTTTGATTGTGTTAGTTTTCGAACAGGAGGTCCGATGAATGTATTGTAAGAAAGAAATATTGAAGTACTCATTATATGTGAATGTGATGAAATAAATATGCATAATTTGATTTCTATATGTCGGATCATAGTCCGATGACAAGTGTATTTTTGAATATGCATTTGCCTATGAATAAAATGTGATTCTCAACTTAATGTTGAATGCCGGACTACAGTTTGATGATATGTGCAAATGTGATTGGTACATTTCATAAAATGTATGTTCAGATAAAGGCGTTGTGACTTGAGTTTCTAATATGAAGCGCTTCCGCATAAAGCCCTACTCCGGGATTTCTGATTTTGCATGTAGAGCTTTGCTCCGTAATATGTGTTCTGTGCATAGAACTATGCTCTATAATTCTATTCTGACTGAGCCTTTTAGGCCAATATTTGTATAAGTGTGTGATAAGCACTCGGACACAACAATAAGAATGAATGTGAGTCACATGCATAAAGTATTATAAGATCGATATTAATTGAATGTGAAATGTGAACTGATGTGAATGTGATTTGGTGTGTTATATGACTGAGTGAGCCATCGATAATGGTCACTCATTGAGTTCGCAAAACTCACCCAAAATTTGCAATTATTTTCAAGATCAGAAGAATATCCCGTTAGGCCAACAAGAGTATACATATATCATATAAGTAAAGGATAGAGGTTGGGATCAGTTGACGTCTGCATTTTATTTCTCTATTTTGTATTGAATTGTATTTTCCACAACTTTTTGTATAAATTTGTATTCGAAAATGACTAAAGTGTTTTATATTTATGAAAGGCCCAAATGGCTATTGAAAATGTTTATGAACGAAAGTGAGCTAAAATTGAGGCCTTGGATGTAGATAGCATTGAAGCTATTGAACCAAGTAAAAATCTTTGATGTTCTTTAATTTTCAAGAAACCATAATATCTGTAATACACAACTTCTTTATCAATCTTTAAGGATTAAAACAACAGTGTAACACAATTATCCTAACATAGGTTGCAACTCTAGTACAATATGCCACTATTTACAAAGGTCTGAAGTGTTTGTTGTTAAGGTCTAGATTAGTAGAGGTTGTTGGGTTTGTAACAATATAGTGTCAATTGTCACGTTATCAACACATCATAAACAAAAACAGAACGGGACCCCTAGCTAATAATGGACTTCAGATTCTCTGTCTAATATAACCCTGTCTTATTCTATTTAACTATTAAAAGTTGTCTTTATTCTTAAATTTTAAACTCTATGTTACCACTATAAAATGTTTAGGTTATGAGTTAAGCCGACTAGTCGATGTACTATGTCATCTTCTTCTTATTACTCCATAAATTCAAGAATACTTTGTCATCTTTTTCATATAAGAAATCCCCCTCTCTTCGCTTCACCTCCTTTTTACTTTTGTAAATTTATCATAGAATTAGGGAAAAGGATGGAGCGCAAATAACGATGAAGCATTTGCAGACGTCCTATGTCATTTTCTATGTAACAATACAAAAGTCGCCCCTTACCAAAATAACTACGAGTCTCTTCACCTAATCTCAACCAACCTAGATCCCCTAATGTGAACCAAATCAAATTATATGAGATTTAGGATAATTTGTTTCTGGGATGAAGGAAACAATCTCTTTCAGGAAGGAGGAAAGACCAAGCTGCACGGTCATGCAACACTGCAAAAGCTAACTCACGGTTGTACAGAGAGCTCTCACGGATATGAGTTTTCAATTTATAAAAATCAAGACCAAGAAACGAGCGTAATAAAGTTATAAATGAAAATGTAATGTATAATTCTTGTTTAATCACTTTGATAATTTAAAGGCTTTTTATAAATAAACACACTTATATTTGAGCTCATTGCATGAGGTTTTTAATTTTAAAGAAAAGAAAGATCATTAAAACATACATTTGTTACATTTAAAGAACTGTTTTAACTTAATTTTGCATTAGAAAGATTATGTTTACTCATTTAAAGACATTAGAATACTGATTTTAGGTGTACTTAATGGTAGAAAAATATAAGTTAAATTTGTATACCAAGACTTTGTAGTAATATTGATTATGCATTGGTCAACCAATGTGTCACAATCAACCCAGTTATTATTACTCTGTAAACCCACATTGATCAACCAATACAATCTCTCTCAAGAGCAACATTAATGCTCCAACAATTACTACATTGGTCAACTGCATATTGATCAATCAGTAACAGTAAGTACTAATTGATAACTATGATTTCTTATTTTTAACATCTAGTTTAACCCCAATCCCAATAACTTTTAAAGGTATGATTACTCTTCTTCTTAGAATTGTAAAGAGGTACCTTTTACTCATGAAAAATAAATTATTACAACAAGTTTTCTCTTCAATCTCTTGTTGAAAAAAGATACTTACTCAAAGTTTTAAGAAATGTGTCAAAGAGTGGATTTAGGCAAGATTGTTTTTGAAACTAATATAAATTAAATTTTCTTTCTTTAATTTACTTTTATCATAAATTAGTTTTCCTTTTTTTTACTCCTTAATATTAAGTAACTTTTATCATAAATTGATAATAGTATGGGTTTCTTTCTCTGGTATCTCTCTCTCTTTCGAGCATATCTCTCGGTGTTTTGAATGATGGTAAATTATCATCTTGACGTGTTTATAATTCTTCTGCTGCACCTATTGTTGATTTTTATGATTATATGTTTTGATACTGTTTTGTCCTAAGGGGGAGACATCAAATTATTTTTGGTGACTGTTTCATTCAGGAGAAGATTTCAAGGTATATGCATGATTATGCGTCATGCTTTTTGGCATCTAATTTTTGTCCCAAGAAAGAGAATGGATTTGTGCATTTGATGGTTATATGTCTAATTATCTCTTTTAGGGAGAGTTTTGACTATGTGACAAACAATGTCAAAAAGGGAAAAATTGTTAAAATATATGGTATATATCTTATTATTTAATTTTGGCATCATATTTATTAATTAGACATATAAAATATTAATTGGATAATGACTTGAGTTCAAAAAACTATTAGTGATAATCTCTTAATTGTGATAGAGTCCTATCCTTAATTAATGTATATCTTGACAAGAAGTATGATGGATTACGTGGGTGATGTAGAGCACTGCTAAATTTGTAGGATAATTGCTTAAGTGAGATAGAACTCTATCTTAAGTTGAAGTGTGTATACATCACAATGGGAGTGTATTATGTGTATGAAAGTTAAGGTTTATTGTTGGAATTTTTCAGATGTGTGGTCCATGGTTTTTGTCTGATTTTTGGGTCTTTGTCGTGGGGTCTTGTTGTGTTAATTGACTGCATTCTTTAGTGTTTTTAGAGGTAATGCAGTAACGTTTGTGTAAGTTGGGTTAATGGTGAATTGATTTTGAGTGTGTGAAGATTACATGAGTGAGTGGGCTGAGTGGTAGTGTGTGAATTCTGTAGTTTGGTGTATGTGTGACTCTATATTTCTTTGTATTTTGTTGGCTGCATGGTTTCTGGAATTTTGAGTTGTGTTTCTCTTATGTGAAGTCGTGATTTATTGGGTAGTTTTGAACTGGGTTTTTTTGGGGATTTAATTGAGAGCCTAATTAATTATAAGTAGTCTTCATCCTCCATCTCCATTTGAATGTTTTGTGTCCAGTCTTCCTTGTCTTCTAGGGTGCATCCAATGTGCGTCCAACAATCTTTATCTTCATATGTTTTGTTTGTTGACTTGATCTAGTAGTCCACACAAAGGTCTTCTCCACCAATTGTTGTTCTACCTATTCACATGAAAGTACTTCTTCTCCAGGATTTTTTGTGAAGATATTGAAGCCTCATAGCAAATCTTTTGATTGACAATTTCCTTTTTTTTGTTAATGAAGCGGCATATTTAGGAGAGTTGTTTTTTATCTCAAGTATTGTCTTTATTTATATTGCTTATTGTTTAATCATTTAAGTTGTTTATTTCGTACCTTTATTATCAAATACTGTTGAGGTTAACATGAGTCAGTCGTGTTATTGAGTGTGAAAATCTTTCACGAACAATGAGATTAAGAGATAATGTCAAGGATTAAATGATGTCAGCTCAATAAAGTCTTGGATAAATCTATCGTACTTCGGTAAAAGTGATTAAGTTGGATGAGGGCCCCACATATATAAAAAAGATATACCGAACTGTGTTACCAAATTTCTTGTGCTTTTTATTATTTCGCTTTTGATTGCTTTTATTTTTGTTTGTGCTAGAAACATCCGCGTTAAAATTAGAAAGTTTGTAAAACTACTATTCAAAATCTATTTTTGAAATTGCCTTTTACGACTTTAGCAGTAGCTGCTAATATTTTAGAGAGGTTGATATTTTTCTTTGTGGCGTACGACATTAACTAGGCTCTTCTTAAACTTGGCTTAGGCTACTATTTCAATGCGTCAGTTGCCACCAATAAGGAAATGTTTTCATGTACTTCAACAATCTCTATGACTATGGGTTTGCCCTTTTTTACATTGTTAGCTGCTGTTGCCAATAGCTTGACGAGTCACCAATTCAGAAGTTATGGTGTTGATGAGCCAGTAACAAGCACCTGATCTTCTAAAGCTTAAAGACAAAGATTCTCGTAGAGACACAGACACACGGGGCAATCTTTACACTGATTTTTGTTAATTACCAGCTCTGACTAAGCAATTAAAAGAACCTCACTTCGCTTTTGGTTTGCCTGCTTTTAGTATTGTGAGGCAACAGGAGAGGTACATTTCAAACCCCTTACAGTTTGTTGATTTATTAGTCAGAAGACCCACCTAACAATTGATCTTCTATGTTAGTCCGGAAATGGCTAGTTATATTTTCAGCAATATATATTTTAATACAAATTGTGAAGGCTGCTTGTATAACAAATAATTTAGAACATGGACTTTGGAGGGTATGAAAATTCAAACATAAACGTATATGTACATTTGTAGAATAATGATTCCAAAAAGCCATGTATACACACTAACAAGTGTTAAGAAACCTACTTGGCTAAACTATTTAGTTTTTTTTTTCTTTTTTCTTTGATAAGGTAAATATAAAAACTTGATTCCTTTAACGTTAGCCAACAGTGTATAAATAATTGAATATGTATCTTGGAATTGCTTTACACGAGGGTTGTGATTCAGATCTGTTAACTAAGGTTGAAGCCTGTTAGTTATAATTATCCACCTATAAATATACTAAGTCTAGGGTTTGGAAGATGTCACAATTCAAAAGCCTGTAGCTATCAATTCAAATGCTGTTGAATTTCTCTGCTAACGTGACTTTGGATGCTTTTGTGGAGAAAGGAAAAGACTGGGAAAGGTTATGTATTGAGGGGTACCAAAAGATCGAGAGTTCTATTAGCTTAGCTAATTTAGATGATTGAAAATTTCTATCATTTTGACTTGTGAACAAACCCTTTGGATAATTTAATACTCTTTTTTTTTTCTTTTAAACTTCCCAGACATAAGTCTCTCATTAAAAGCCGCCAGCAGATCACCTCCCACACATAAAAGTTTTTATGGAAAAAGTGTGCCTTTAGTTCCTTGCTAGACTTTGTATAAGATAGCCAAGTCCAACACAAAGAGACCTTAGCAGCAGACCCTTCTCTCTCACACAGACACAGATCAAAGAGAGACATAGAGAGATGGGAAGAGCTCCTTGCTGTGACAAGGAAAATGTGAAGAGAGGACCCTGGTCACCAGAAGAAGATGCAAAGCTTAGGGAGTACATAGAGAAAAATGGAACTGGTGGGAATTGGATTGCTCTTCCCCAGAAAGCTGGTAACACCATGCTCAAGTTTATGTTTATATTCTTTGAAGCTGTTGTTTTACATGTCGTTTGTTTGCATGGGATTTATGAGTTTCGTTTGATCAGGTCTGAAGAGATGTGGAAAGAGCTGCAGATTGAGGTGGCTAAACTATCTGAGACCCAACATTAAGCATGGCGAGTTCACTGAAGAGGAGGATAGGATTATCTGCACCCTATTTGCTAGCATCGGGAGCAGGTAGATGCATTAAACTAGTTTCCATTGTTATGAACTTCCTTTACGATTTTTGGACTTTTGTATTATGCCACAGTTTCAAGAAACTGTCAACCGAAACTGATTTGTGTTAACGTTTCTTTTGGTTCTTTCCCTGAGCAAATCGTTTGATTTTATTTTTCTGATGAAATCTATCTTGCGCATAGACATGGAAGGTGGGAGAAGAAAATTTTCCGTTCACCTTTCTTTTTCTTTCTTTCTTGTTTTTCCTTCAAAAAGAACTTACACTTTTCAAGAATCTTCCAATTTTTGGATAATTTCTCACCATGCATTGGTAGTTTTGGATCCAAATTTCAACATCTGCTTACGGCTGTTGAGTGAAACTTGAGAGTTTTCATCTAATGGAAACTGTTTTTGGTTTTAATTATAACTTATTTGCTAATTGCAGATGGTCAATAATAGCTGCACAGTTACCAGGTAGAACGGACAATGATATCAAAAACTACTGGAACACCAAGCTTAAGAAGAAGCTTATGATCAGGGCTCCTCAGTCTCAGAGAAAACCTTCACCCTTTCCATCTTCTATTCAAACCCCACCATTACCATCTCATTCACTCTCCTCACTCTTCAAAGATCTTGCCAGTTCTTACTGCTACTATTCACCTTCCAAATCATTCACAGGTTTTGAGACCATTTCACCTGTTCAACCAAATATTTTAAGCAACAATACTGGTCTAACCTCAAGCTCCTCTCTTTTGTTAAGTCAAGAGAGTTTGGTCAGTCCCGTGCAATGCTATCGTCAAATGAAAGATAACTTCCTATCATTTGGAAGTGAAGCAAGTTGCAGTTCTAACTCTGATGGAAGCTGCAGTCAGATCAGCTATGGAAGGGAGATCAAACAAGAAGACATGGGACTTCAAAGCTATATCTCAAATGGGTACGAAGAGAATCAGAAGTTCATGATAAGTTATGGGAACAATGGAGTGGAAACTTTGAACCAGTGGGAAGGAGAGAAGGCAAATGGGTACTTTGAAGAAACCCCATTAGACTACGAGCTCGAAGCTGTTAAGCAACTGATTAGCAGCAGTAGTGGCAACGCTAATAATGCATGTAACAACTTCCTGACTGAAGAAAACAAGACAGAAGCACAGAAGGTCATGTACTCCTACTACTGAAAATGAATCATAGGTGGACTGACTGTGAGTAAAAATCAAGAAAGATTTGATGGGGTAAGGCGGGGATGAGAGAGAGAGAGAGCAGAGAGCAGATAAGACTTTGTGAGTTTCTGGGGGTTTGTGTTGTCTTTCTGATGAAAAATATGAGACATTTCTTCTTTTGACAGTACATGGTTGTAAGTTGTAACTTGTAAAGCTCCTTCTTTACATTGTTCATTTCTTTATGGGAGGTGAGAGATGGATGAGGATGATGATGAAGATGACGATGATAATGTGTATTTCTGTACCAAATCTCAGTCTCAGTTAGTACTCGTCCTGCAATCCAATCATAAATAAGTGTCATGAAAAGCTAGATACAAAAACAAAATCATAAATAAGAAACAAAAAACAAGAAGAACTCGGTGTCACAACTCAATCAAAGCATGCACTGCCTTCTTTTTGTTTTCTTTTCTCTTTTAATCTTTTTGGAGCCCCTTTGGCATGATTATTCGCGTTCTTGGACCTCGTGAAACGACCATTCCGCCCTTTGTATTTTGGTGTTAATTGACCTGTTAAGAGGGGTAGCAGTGGTGAGTGGAAAGTGTACAACATAATGCGAAGGACTTGAGCTGCCAAGAATCTTTTCCTTTTTTCAAATTTTTTATATGAAATAGCTCTGAGTCCTCTGACTCAAGGTTGGAACTTGTCCACCAGCAATTATAAAAGGAAGAAGATGACGATCCAAACTTTGGAGTTTTATGGAGGCCACAAGGTTTTAAAATGACTCCTGGTAAATCGTAATCTCAGTCCCCTTTTCGTTTTCTATTTTATTTTAAGTGCAATATGTTTCTGCATTAAAGTAATTAAGGTCTTTGTTATACGCTAACTTAATAAACGAAGACCATAAAAATTATAAAACAAAAAAGCTATCGTTTTTAGACGACTAGCTCGGCTGCCAAAAATGCTCATTAATTTGTTCAAAATTTTATTATTTCGATTATTTATAGTCAACGATGAAATTTTCTTACGAAATTTTATTATACAAAGTATTTCTACGAATAAATTACTGGGGTTCTTTAATGTTCGGCAGGTAAACATATTTTTTATTAACAATTGGAGAATTATAGAAGTAAAAAGTTATGCATGCGTTTTTAATTTTCAACATGCAATAAAACATTTGCAAT
>JANTNU010000234.1:7607263-7619423 GCA_024752395.1 Erythroxylum havanense
CTTATATCCGAGCCACGGGGATCACTTCACAAGGAACACTTATGTCAAATCCATATGATGTTCTCAACTAGCAAACATCAAACGCAGTAGCATAGGAGAAAATTTTGAGAAGAATTGATTTTAAGATGAATGGAATCAGTCAACAAAATCATGCTACTCATCATAAAGTCGATGTGGTTTTTAAACAAATCTAACAGATGTACCAGTCATATAAAGCTCAAATTTAGCATCTTGATGTTGAACTTCAACAATACATCTTTGCCCATTATATAGGTCCTAACCTTGACTTTAAAGCTCGTGAGATACAAAAGATATAAGGAATTATGCAACAAATGGAAGCTGACATGCATTCGACACAATCAAAGACAATATGTGGCTTATCCTCAACAAATTTTTCAAATACACAACCAACATATCTATCTCCCATGTATCAAAAGTATCCAGAAGAAACTTACTAGTCAAAGGTGTTTAAATTCAATTATCCTTTGATTAGAAAGGACATACATCCTTAGACACCTTTGGAGAAACCAAAAAAGTCAAAAATCAAGGCAAAAACCTAAACATATGCCTAAACAAAGAGTTGATGAGTCTTCAAAGCTTCCTGAGCCATTAACCTCTTATACACCATTTGAACCAGTCAATCAGAGGGGCAAGCTGATACAGACTCATACACCTCTAACATCTCCACCAAAAGTTCAACCTTCCATCTCATCTTTTGGGAAGGATAAAGCTAAACAGACAAAGTTCATCGTAACTCTTGGATCTACACAAATTGCAGAAGATTCAAGTTCTCAATCAAATAATACAAAAGTTTATTCAGAAGCATTTGTCCCAACATCTGAATTTTTTGTAAATGTTTGTAAGTCAATCTTTGAGTCATCATCTGAACATATTTTTGAACCATCAACTAATTCTTCAACATAGTTTGCTGATCTTTTAGAATTATCTAATATTCTAATGACGATGCCTCGAGCTGCTGAAGTTGAACCTGAAATAAGTGAAGTAGAGTCCACAAGTACTGAACCTTGTAGACCTAAACCAACACCACAGGCAACACCAGCTCAGCCAATGACACAGGCTACAACCAAGCCTACTTTAGGACCTTGATTTACGTTCGATGATTTACCCCCAAGAAATGAAAGGATAGAATATATGAATTTGATGTGTGGATTGATCTTCAAATGACCAGACCTAATCATCCTCTGCCTATTCATTACTCCAACAACTTTGAAGAATTGACTGAGAAGCAATCTCAAGAAGATAAGGACACCAAGTTTGCTATTTTTGTATCAACATCAGGAGATGAAGAATTCTCTATTTGCTCTGATTCTCAGGAGGATGATTCTCTATACATACTACAACAGACTTGCATGAAAATAGATCATACACCAATTCAATGACCTTATATCCAAATCCAACTCTTTCAACAAGACAAATATGATAAACCCATCTTCAAAGCTATCGGGTTTATGGATACTATATCCAGTCGTACAATCATGAATCCTAATATCTTATCATCTGACACATGGACTTCTTAAGAATGATATTTTACTACTACTGATGACAATTCTTTTAAGGTTGGGTGAATAACAAGAAGAAGAATCGAAATTCGATTTTTTCCTTAATGTATAGTTTAGATTAAAGTTCTTGGATGCAATCTACTTGGCCCAGACATTCTGAATGGTATAGATAGATACAGTAAAGCCTCGCTTTTACAGATCCTACCCATAAGTCTCAAGTATCGATCACTATCAGTCCATACACTGAAATAAACATGTGTTTAAACTTACCCAAGTCTTACACAATACGCTGCACTTTGAGATAAACTATTGAAATACTGTCCTGAATCTCATGCATAATTTTCTCACCCATATCCTTTGTGGAAAAATGATGACTTCTTTATAAGTCTACCTTCAAGAAAAATGAGGATATCAACCTTATAAATCCTGATGATCTAAAGCTTGCACAAGATGAGTGTGCTATCCTTTTAAAGCAAAGACTTATTGAGCCCACAAAGTTAGATTGGGCTTGTTAAATGTTCTATGCCAATAAACGCTTAGAACATAAACGTGGGAAAAAGAGATTAGTCATTAACTACAAACCTCTGAATGCTTTCCTGCAAGATGACAAGTTTCCTTTACCAAAGATAAGTACTCAGGTACTATTTCTTAAAGAAGCAGTTATCTTTTCAAAGTTTGGTCTTAAAGTGGGATTTTAACAATTGGGTATTGACCCAAAAGAATGATATAAAACTACATTATGCATTCCCAATGCACAATACCAATGGATTGTTATGCCATTTGGACTTAAAGTCACTCCATTACTGTTTTAAAATTCATGACAAAGATCTATGAGCCTATCTTCAACAGTTCACTAATTTATTTTGATGACATCTTATTGTTCTCAAAGGCCCATGAGGAACATTAGGTCCTTTTAAAAAGATTTTTGGATCTTACTAAACAGTATGACATTATACTTTTGGCCTCGAAAAACATTATTAGCACCACAGAAGTTGAATTCTTGGGTATGCATTTCAAAGATGGATTCTACCATCTTGGTCCACACATTGCAAAAGAGATGCTACAATTTTTTGATGAATATCTCACTGTCAAGCAGATACAATAATTTCTTAGAATTGTTAATTATATTCGAGATTTCATACCACACGAAGTAGCTTACACTTCAAGCTTATCTAAGCTTTTGAAAAGAAACCACCACCTTAGGCAAAGTAACAGACAAAGGCTGTCAAGTATCTAAAGTAGGTCTGTCAGGATCCTCCATCACTAAAGATTCCTGACACAAGACAACGTGTCTTACAGACTGATCCTATTGACACCCATTGGGGTGCTGTACTCCTTAAAGAAATCAATGACCAACGACATTATTGCGGACATGTAAGTGGTCAATTTAGTTCTTCTAAATACCACTATCATATCAACTATAAGGAGATTCTTGTTATTAAACGAGGTATTGAAAAATTCACTTTCCACCTCACTCTTTATCACTTTGTCATTAAAATGGATAACACCACCTTCCCAAAAATCTTTGACCAGTCTAAGAAAAAGATTCCCAACAATCAATTACTGCGATGGCAAGAGTGGTTTTCCTCCTATAAGTACTCCATTTGACACATTAAAGGTCACAAAAATATCCTTGTTACTTATCTTTTTAGACCTACAAAACCTCTCTTGTTTATCTCCTCTTCTCTCAAACTTCCCATTCCATTATATTGGTTAATTGAGTTTTCCAGATTTGCAAAATATAAAAAGGAGCTTCCATCTTTGTTTCCTACTCCTTCAACCACTATTTTAGAGCTTTATCTACTTTTACCAAGTCCTGGATTCTTTGATCCTACTACTCCTTATAAACTTTTGTATAATATTTATGATAACATCCATGAATCTACTTTGTGGCATCTTTAGACAATATCTGCCCTTTATGCATTTTCAATTGCCTTTTCTCCTCTTCGTGTATATCATTATCTCTCTCATCCAACTAATTCAAAGTCTCTTCTATGGACTTTTTTTGAGTGGTTCCAACCTTTAAATAAATGGTGTATTGATATGTCCCAACTTTTAACTTATCATCAATTATGAGACTCTTCTTTAGATGATAAAGAAACATATCCTATTTATCTCATCCATCGTCCTTATGTGACAAGTGATTATGGCCAACTCTGCACATTTAACCATATTCACATTAGCGAACTTCTACGACTTAGTCTACAGATCAACCACGCTTTCTCAAAGAATTGTATTCTCTTTTGGACCAATTGAATAAATCTCATAATTCGGCCTTTTCACCAATATAAACTTCTCGGGACCCTTATTATGGAAATAATGCTCTTCTTGACCCAATTATCACTCCATCCCCAAGTCAGTGGGCTTCCAAATCAGATCATGTGATTCACATCAAAGCTGGTGACATTCCTCTTCCAGTCTCCAGTTCATTATCCAGCCTATTATACAATTCAGTATAAGAATCCAATTCTACTTCTGGTCCATGGCCTTCAAATTGGGATACAACAAACATCCACCAACTAATAGACCAACTTGATAGAATAATGGGTTCTACTGAAGACCTTGGTATCACTAATGATCTCACTTTAACCCTTTAAAGTGAGCACACCTTTTAAGGCAACCACCTTCATGACTTTTAATGAAAGATGGCCCTACAAATCACTATTCAAGATACTGTTCAAGATTTTATCTTCTCATCACACTATTTACTTTTAGACTTTTGTCAAAGTAGTTTACTTTTTTCAAAGTTAAGTAGCATTATTATATCCTAAAGTAATCTTCTTTTCAAAAGAAGTGATAAGTTTGTCTTAGAAAGACTTACATTTCTAACCTTTTCTTCGCCTATAAAAGCAAGGTTTCCTTTCAGTTATAGGAAGGCTTCATTTGAAGTTTCATTTTATGCTTTAGTTTGATAAATGAAGTTTGTTTCTTTCTAAGTTTCTTCTCCTTCCTGAAAATTTCAAAGGCTTAAATCATATTACTATCTATCTAGGTGTAGGACAAGTATGCTCTACACTCATCTCTTCTGAGGATCTTGTGTATCAGAAAGTCTATGACGGTCTGAGACTACATTTAAAACAATTTTTGCTACTTGATTAGAGTTTAATAGGGAAAGAGTAAAGGTATTGTTGAGATTATTGTTACAAAGTGGGAGCTAAGAGTTGTGAAATGGGAAGAGGTTCCTAAGAGGAAAGATGAGAGTTATGTGCTCATGGAGAGTGACCTTGTTGTGTCGTTCATCATACTTGGAACAATCCCGATAGTCACAAGTATACTTCACAAGTTGTTTCACAATAGTCTACCAAACATCTCAGTACCTCCAATTCGATTTTGGTTAGTCGATGGGCTTTCCAAACGAGTTGTTTTAGGCAATTTGTTGTAGTAGTTTCCTTATGTGCCCTTCGAGGTCCCCCCTGTGGTATTAGAGCCAAGAATTTTGTTCTTACCTGAGGTATATTTCCATATACCGTAGTACCAGTTTTTTAAGTTCCCCACAGCTTTGGAAGTCTTGCATTTTGCATAACTAGTTAGTGACCGGGTCACTAGAGGGAGAAACCAAACCTTTTGCATCTTGTCATGCAGATAATATTGATTCTTATTCAGAGAAGTGAGTAAAGAGAGAGCCTATACGAAGTTATGGAAACATTATCTACCGACCCTGTTCATTTATCTTCTACTTTGTCTATGTCTTTTTTTACCTTCTAGTGTACAGCGTGTGCTATGAAATAGAATAGAAAACCTTGTAAAAATTAATCAGGTACCTGTATAAAATCGTGTTTGTGAATCTTCTTTACCTTTTCTGAGTCTGTATAGTATATATTCTCGTGACTACTCTTGGATGAGAAGTATTCGTACCATTTTGTCTACTACTAAACTTAAAGTTCAAGAAATCATCTAAAGTTTCGGATTGGAACAGTATGGTCTCAGATCTACCACTGCAGAACACCACGTAAAGCTTGAAATCCCTAAAGAACTGATCTCTTTATGAAGGGAGCAAAATCATATACATCTTCATGTTGGAGCTATACATCTTGTTCTTACACTTTATGAAAGAAAGAGAATACCTGCTACAACCAGGATATCTCTTTTATACATTGCCTATACAACATACTAAAATGGTCTTGTTGGTACCTTTGCTGACAAGTATACGTGTGACTATTAGGATTGTTCCAGGTATGATGGACAAGACAACAAGGTCACTATCCATGGGCACACTACTCTTACCTTTCCTCTTAGGAACCTCTTCTCTTTTCACAACTCTCAGCTTCCATTTTGTAACAGTAATCTCAACAATATCTTCACTCTCTCCCCGTTAAATTCTAATCAAACAGCATAAATTGTTTTAAATGCAGTCCTAGATTGTCATAGACTTTCTGATACACAAGATCCTCAGAAGAGACAAGTGTAGAGCATGCTTATCTTACACCTAGACAGGTAGTAATATGATTCAAGTCTTTGAAGTTTTCAGGAAGGAGAAAAGACTTGAAAAGAAACAAACTTCATTTATCAAACTAAAGCATAAAATGAAACTTCAAATGAAGCATCAATTGAAGCCTAAATTGAAACCTTTTTACAACTGAAAGTAAAACCTTACTTTTATAGGCGAAGCAAAGGTTAGAAATGTAAATCTTCCTAAGCCAAACTTATTACTTCTTTTAAAAAGAAGACTACTTTAAGGTACAATAATGCTACCTAACTTTGAAAAAAGTCTAAAAATAAATAGTGTAATGATAAGATGAAATCTTGAATGGTAACTTAAATAGTGATTTATGGGGTCATCTTTCATCAAAAGTCGTGAAGGTGGTTGCCTTAAAAGGTGTGCTCACTTTAAAGGGTTAAAGCAAGGTCATCAGTGATGCCTAAGTCTTCAATGGATTCCATTGTTCTGTCAAGTTGGTGGATGTTTATTGAATCCCAATTGGAAGGCCATCGACCAGAAATATAATTGAATTCTTATACTGGACTGCATAATGGGCTAGATAATGGACTGGAGACTAGAAGAGGAATGTCACTAGCTTTGATGTGAATCACATGACTTGTTTTGAAAGCCCACCAATTTGGGGATGGAGTGATAACTGGGTTAAGAAGAGCAGTATCTCCATAGTAAGGGCCAAAGAAGTGCATATTGGTGAAAAGGTCGAATTCTGAGATTGATTCAATTGTTCCAAAACAAAATATAATTCTTCAACAGAGCATGGTTGATCTATAGACCAAGTCGTAGAAGTTCGTCAGTGTTGAATATGGTTAAATGTGCAGAGTTGGTCAGAATCACTTATCACATAAAGATGATGGATGAGATAAATAGCATATGTTTCTTTATCATACAAAGAAGAGTCCTATAATTGATGATACGTTAAGAGTTGAGACATATCAATACGCCATTTATTTAAGGGTTAGAACTACTCAAGAAAAGTCCATAGAAGAGACTTTGAATTAGTTAGATCAGAGAGATGACGATATACATAAAGAGGAGAAAAGGCAAATGAACATGCATAAAGGGTAGACATTGCCTAGAGATAACACGAAGTGGATTCATGAATGTTATCATAAATATGATACAAAAATTTATAAAGAGTAGTAGGATCAAATAATCTAGGAACTGGTAAAATGTCATGCTAGAGAAGAGTTAGATGCAAATAATAGAACAGAATTTGATGCAAAAGTGGATAAAGCTCTGAAACAGTGGTTGGAGTAGTAGAAAACAAAGGAGGAAACTCCTTTTTATATTTTACAAATCTAGGAAACTCCATTAACTAGTATAATGGAAAGTGAAGTTTGAAAGAAGAGGAGACAAACAAGAGAGGTTTTGCAGGTCTAGAAAGATAATCAGTAAGGATATTTCTGTGATCTTCAATGTGTCGAATGGACTATTTATAGGAGGAAAACTACTCTTGCCATCTAAACAATTGACTGTTGGGAATCTTTTTCTACTCTATCAAGGATTTTTGGAAAATGAGGTGTTATCCATTTCAATGAAAAAGTGATGAGGAGTGAACTGAAAAGTGAATTTTTCAATACCTCATTTAACAGTAAGAATCTTCTTATAGCTGATATGATAGTGACATTTAGAAGAACTAAATTGACTAATTGCATGTCTACAATAATGTTGCTGGACATTGATTTCTTCAAGCAGTACAACACTCCAATGGGTGTCTCTAGCATCAGTATGTAAGACACGTTGTCCTGTTTCAAGAATCTTTAGTGGTGGAGAATCCTAACAGATCTGCTTTAGATACTTGACAGCCTTTGTCTATTCCTTTGTCCAAGGTGGTGGATTCTTTTTTAATGTGTGGACTAGACTGGTAGAATCCATCTTTGAAATGCATACCCAAGAATTCAACTTCTGTAGTGTCAATAATGCTTTTTGAGGTCGAAAGCATAATACCATATTATTTAGTAAGATCCAAAAATCTTTTTAGAAGGGCCTGATGTTCCTCAATATAGATTAGTGCACTATTGAGGATAGACTTATAGATCTTTATCATGGATTTTTGAAACAGTGATGGAGTGATTTTAAGTCAAAATGACATAATAGCCCATTAGTATTTTGCATTGGGAATGCAAAATGCAGTCTTATATCATTTTTTTTGGGTCCATACCCAATTGCCAAAATCTTACTTTAAGATCAAACTTTAAAGATAACAGCTTTTTTAAGAAATAGTATCTGAATACTTGTCTTTGGTAAAGGAAACTTGTTATCTTGCAAGAAAGTATTTAGAAGTTTGTAGTCAATAACTAATCTATTTTCCCACGTTTATGCTCTGAACGTTTATTAACATAGAATGCTTGACAGGCTCAATCCGACTTTGTAGACTCAATAAGTCCTTGCTTTAAAAGGATTGCACACTTATCTTCTGTGAGCTTTAGATTATCAGGATTTTTCCTGGATATGTGGCTTTTGTAGGATTGCTATCATCGTTCTTTTTGAAAGATAGACTTATAAAAAAGTCAACATTAGGTTATGGGTGAGAAAAATGTGCATGAGATTCAGGATAGTATTCTAACTGTTTATCTTGAAGTGCAGTGTATTGTGTAAGAATTGGGTAAGTTCAAGTGTATGGACTGAATAGTGCTCAATACCTGAGGCCTGTGGTTAGGATCTGTAAAGGTGAGGCTTTACTGTATGTATCCATACCAATTAGAATGTCTAGGCCAGGTAGATTGCATCTAAGAATTTTAGTCCAAACTATATATTGAGGAAAGAATCGAATTTCTATTCTTCTTGTTATTAACACAATCTTAAAAGAATTACCACCAGTAGCAGTAAAATATTCTTCATGAGAAGTCCATGCATCAGATGATAAGATATTAGGCTTCATGATCATACGACTGGATCTAGTATCCATAAAACCGATAACTTTGATGGGTTTATCATATTTGTCCTATTGAAAGAGTTGTATCTAGACATAAGGTCGTTGAATTGGTATACGATCTACTTTCATGCAAGTCTATTGTAGCATGTATAGAGAATCATCTTCTCGAGAATAAAAGGAAATAGGGGATTCTTCATCTTCTGATGTTGATACAGAAATAGCAATCTTGGTGTCGTCATCTTCTTGAGATTTCTCCTCAATAAATTCTTCAAAGTTGTTGGAGGAATGAATAGGCAGAATAGATTGCATCTGCTTCAACAACTTTACATCTTTTTTGGTTGCATGAGGGCATGTACGTGCAAAGTGTCCATACTACCCATAGAGGAAACATCGAGTAGGCTTCTATAGATGCGAGGACTTCTTGCAGAACCAGAAAAATCTTCTTTTTGTACTATCGTTCTTCCTTTCATAGGTTTTCTTCAAAAGCTTATAGACTTTCTTCTTTATGTGGAACTTTCTCTAAGGGTAGACTTGATGAAGATGAGCTTTCTTCTTATTATGACACTAACAAGTCTTTGTATCTATGCACTTAACCTGGAAATAAGGCTTCTTGCAAGTCCGTTTGAGAACTAGACTGCTTTAATGATGTTCACATAACTTATCAAGAGAGGTTAAAGCAAGCTGATAGATTTCTTTAAGAGATATTGTTCACATATTGTGTTGTAGAGAAACTACGATCCTTTGTAATTCTGGTTGCAATTGATTTGGAAGGGATGATATAAACGTATATCGAAGATTAACATCATTCCATCCATTCGAAAGATAGTACCTTTCAGTCATTTGTTGGTAACGCTTCTGGATATCACGATTATCAAAAGAACAACATTTTATTGCGAAGTATTCCTCATGGATTTGTTTATTAATGAGCTAAAAGTCACCAATGAATTCCTTGTGGATAATTCCAAGTAGTACTCCTGTAATAGTGACTTGGATGTACTTAAAGTGTTTAATACTTTGCCACCATTCTCGCAAAGTACCAGTGAAACGAGATGTGAATTTAAAAAAAATATCTAGTAGAGGATGATTAGGTCTAGTCATTTAAAGATCAATCCATGCACCAAATTTATGTATTCTATCCCTCTATTTCTTTAGTGGTAGATCATCGAACGTAAACTAAGGTCCTAAAGTAGGCCTGGTCGTAGCCTATGTATTTGGTTGAGCTAGTGTTACCTGTGGTGCTGGTTCAGGTCTGAAAGGTTCAGTACCTGTGGACTCTGTTTTACTTATTTCAAGTTCAAGTTCAGTAGCTTGAGGTATCATCATCAAAACATTAGATAATTCTGAAAGATCAGCAAATTATGCTGAAGAATCAATTGATGGTTCAGAAATATGTTCAGATGATGACTCAGAGATTGACTCAGAGACATTTGCAGAAACTTCATATGTTAGGACAGATGCTTTTGAATAAGCTTGTGTATTATTTGATTGAGAACTTAAATCTTCTGCAATTTGTGTAGATTCAAAAGTTACGATAAATTTTGTCTATTTAGCTTTGTCCTTCCCAAGAGATGAGGTGGAAGGTTGAACTTTTGGAGGAGATGTTGGAGGTGTATGAATTTGTATCGACTTACTTCACTGATTGATTGGTTCAAATGGTGTATAAGAGGTTGATGGCTCAAGAACCTTTGAAGACTTGGCAACTCTTTGTTTAGGCATATGTTTAGGTTTTTGCCTTAATTTTGATTTTCCTGGTTTCTCTGGAGTTATCTAAGGATGTATGTACTGTCTAATCAAAGGATAATTAAATTTGAATACTTTTGATACATAGGAGACGGATATGTTGGCTGTGTATTTGAAAAATATGTTGAGGATGAGCCATAGATTGTCGTTGGTTGTACCGAATGCATGTCAGCTTCCATTTGTTGCACAATTCCTTGTATCTTGTCTTGTCGAAGTTTAGCATCAAGACATTGAATCTGAGCTTTGTATGATTGGTACATCTGTTGGATATGTTTAGAAATTGCATCAACTTTATGATGAGTAGCATGATTTTGTTGACTGATCCCATCCAGCTTAGACTCAGAACTTTGTTTTATGCTATCGCGTTTGATGTTTACCAGTTGAGAACTTCATTAGATGGATTTGACACAAGTGTTCCTTGTGAAGTGATCCATGTGGCTTGGATATAAGGGTTAGAGAACCCACATTGATTCATCAGTACTCCTGGTTAATGTAGGAAAATCTTCCTCGTGTGACTTTGCCATCATACAGGGTATGGGAGTAGGAGTTATAAAAAAACTTCTAGCTTAGATTTGTATGTAGATCTTCATGTAGACGATTTCAACATCTCTCTAAGAGACTTGGTCTGGATCTTTTTATTAATAGACCTTTAGAATCGTCTGGATCTGGATCATCTCTAAGGGGATGATACTTACAAGAAGCCATACAACGCGGTTTTGACTTTTTCTTCTTCCTTCTCCTTCTTGTATAGTGATCATCATCATCATCACTATCTGACTCAGGGTTGGACAAATCTCACAGTCTGGTTCGCACATAGATGGGTTGACATCCCATATAAAATGTCTACAATGATGATTAACATAAATTGGATCTTCATTAGATTTAAAGTAATGAACAGAAGGACCAGATTTACCTTCCGTATGTGAGAATACGAGCTGGGTCATAAGGATTGCCCCAAATTTTAAAGCTCCAGATGGATCTTCATTGGGTCGTGCATAGATAGGCTTAGCAGTTCCATCTCTCAAAGTCTTCATAATCGAAGGAGTTGTCATATGAAAAGAGTTTCGGTGAGGCGCGCGGAACATCTTTTGGTAGTTGGTGATTCACTTAGTAGACATCAGCTTTTCAAGCTCCTGTCCTGGTAGTTACTTCGGGATATGAATGATAGTAGTCTGATCATTGGAATGATCAATGACCATGTAAAGAGCATCCGAAGTGAAATTTGAAAAGTTAAGGTCCAATCTATGATTCTGCAAACGATAGATCATCTGATGATATAGAGTAGCCATGATGGCTATAGGATCTTCATATGCTCCAATGATCTGCTGTTGGGTCCCGAACTTTCGGTGGAAATTAGAAATATTAAAATGAATTCAATGAGTGTTTTCGGGTATGAATTGTGTTATAGATGTTATTGTGCTTAAAGGAGATTAATGAGAAATGAAGTTATTGATTTTGATGACTTTGAAATTTGAGTAGATTTGTATGAGTTATGAAAGTTAAAATAAACTAGTTGATTGAAATGGAAGTTGAAAAGCAAGAAATGATTAGTGAAAGTGTTATATTTTGAAGAAATTAAGAAAGTTG
>JANTNU010000234.1:7721011-7735289 GCA_024752395.1 Erythroxylum havanense
TTTTACTTGTTAGGTTACTGAAGCAGTCCTAAACTTTTATTCGTAAGCGAGTTATAGAAAAAGTTGGAATTAAATATTAGGTATAAGTGAGATAAGAGATATTACCATAATATTATCAAAATAACATCAAATATTGTCAAGATATTGATTCTTGTCATAATGTTATCATCAAAATTACATATTAAGATCTTTTCTATTAATTTCTTTAACAATTATGTTATTTTTTATTGAAAATTTTATTCTTATCATAAAAATAATTCATAATTATTTAAAAATTAATAATTTTATAAATAAGTAATTTTTATTAATTATTTGTAAAATACAAAATATTTTAATTAATTTCTTATAAAATAAATCACATACTAACTAAATATGATTTAAAAATTTCTCATTATCATTCTTATATTTGATATCAAATTTTAGGGCCATAATTGTTAACTTTGTTTAATCTCGTACTAAACACGCATAATCAATAATTTAATCCTATTTTAATTCTCATTTTTATTTTCATTTTCATTTTTTATTTCAATTCCTTCATCTAAGAATATTTCGAATTTATGAGTATTTTTGTATTTTCATCATTAACTTTGGTATTAGCATGAATCCCGTTAAATGAAAACAAGTGCTTCAGGTTCAGGGTCGAGCCCTGAATTTTCATTCTTTTTGCAGTACTGGACAACATGGACACGTTGAGGGCAAAATTATGAAATAGAAACAAAAAAAAAAAACCATTTTCAACTGAAATTATTATATCATCACCTTTCTTTTGTCCAAAATCATGGAAGAAAAACATATATGACCATATCCTTCCATCGCAACTACTAATTAATAAGGAGCACTAGCACAGATAAGCCCTCCTCCAAGAGTAAACATGCATTCTATTGTATATATACCTTATAGAACAAAATCAGGGTTTCCTAGATTGCAGCTGCCAACAGGAGCCAAGAGGCTGATAGTTCACATATCTGCTTGGAGCAGACGAATGTCTAAACCCTTTTGGCAAACAATTCTTCACTTCTCTGCCACCGAAAACTGGTGAGTTGTGGTTCCACTTTGGCTTCAGTTTCACAAAGTCCTCACGTTCTGAACCTGCAGGTTTCGTCGTGCTTGGTGCACTAGTGGGGATACTACGTCCAGCCGCCATTGTAGTTGAAGAAAAAACCAGCAGGAGGTAGACGAACCATGCGTTAAGATTGGTGGTGATGGTAGACATTTTAATGAGCCTCTGGTCGATTGTTTTTTCGTTTTTGTGGGAGGCAGTGGTGATGAACGATTTTTAAGGGAGGTAAAGAGAGTGAAGAAACGTGGGGCAGAAAAAGGATTCAAAGAAGCTCGTGAGTTGGTTAAAATAAAGCAGATAGTGTGCATGAGACAGCTAGCTAGTCAGTGCAAGTAAGGTAATGCAATTATATGCTTTGAGGATTGTGGCGGTGATAATGAGTTGGCGAGGTTTGTGGAAGAGGTGGGAATGCCCGTGAACTCTCGCTATTGCACCTTCTAGCATATCTCTTTATCACAAACCATTCACCCGAACCAATCTATTCGAATAAACTATTAACAATAATTTCGGACGGTAATGAAAAAAAAATAGATGCAATTGATGAGAAAAATGTCAAAATTCTCAAAGCTAACCCCACCGTCTTCAAAATTAGCAAAAAATTAATAAAATTAACAAATATATATGTTAAATAAGCTAATAGTTTATTCATATTAACGAAAAATTTATTTTACTCATAATATTAAACATTTAATTATCCCAAATTTTTACCGAATTTATATCATATGATATATATTAAGATAGAAATTGTAGATGCAAAATATAATGAAACTCCAAAATTTATCTTTTTACACACTTAAATATAATAATGCATAGTACACATAGTAAAACTCTGGACATTTAGCAATCAGGAAGCTTTCATTTATTGAAACAACGAGTCTTTATATTAATATTATGTATTTATACATGTCTAGCTTATTCTGACCACTATGCCCCAAGCATTTGAGGATGCTTACCCTTACCAGACATGGGAACATTGATTTAAGTTTCTGATCGTTGAGCCTCAACACGTGAAACCCTTTATTGCTTCTCCAAGTATCCATCAACTTGTGTAAATGATATGGGAAATTTAATTAGGCACTCATACTAGGACATATATACGATTAAGTACTAACTTTTCACTACGAAGATCAAACACTTAGTCATCGTAGGTTTAAAATCGAATAGCTTATTTATAAAAAATTTTAAAAGTTTTCATTTATTACTACGTTTATAAAATTGGAATTACAAATTTGTGTCCTCCTAAACTTATTCAATGAAAAATTATAATTGTACCAAAAAAAGAAAAGAAATTAATTTAAAGCCAATTGTGAATATTTTTTCAAAATAATTATAATTTCAGTTTAACAATGTAATTTGATATATCGGATATTAACCTCATTAATCCAATTTTTAATAGAATATAGGAGCCCAATAGTCATGCCTAAATTCTGAATAAAGTCGTACTTGGAAGTCAAGATTCTACACTTTATTGACTAGAAGTCTAATTTCGAAAATTTAAACAGATTTCGAATTTAAGAAGTTCAATGAACAAAAAAAAGGCATGCAGAACAACTACACGCACAAAAAAGTTCGAATACAAAAAAGAGAAGAAGTCCCCCCACCAACCCAAGCTCACCCTAGCTACAGTGTGGCTGGCATCGGTAACCCAACAAGTGAGGAGGCCAAGAAGATAAAGATTGGCCCAAAGAACAACCAGGTGCTTTCGAGGAGGGTGATATTGCCTTAGTGCAAGGAGAGTTCGAGATTGCTATCGAACGTTTCCATACATTCAAGAATCAACTAGATAAACAATAGGAACTTGCAATGGTGGATAAGCTTTTAGGGCATCGCATCGGCTACAAAATGCTAAGTACCAGATTTAAAACCATGTGGAAGCCTTCGGGAACTCTAAAAATCATTGATCTTGATAACGACTAATTCCTCATCAAATTTATATAGCAAGATGATTATTTCAATGCGCTCACGAAGGGACCTTGGGTAATCATAGGTCATGCACTCTCAGTACAACCATGGAACTCGAATTTTTGACCCTCTTCTGAACAGGTAACTAGGCAATGGTTTGGGTTAGATATCCGAAGCTTCCGGTATCCCGATATCACCCTTTCATTCTTAAAGAATTAGGAAAATTGGTAGGACGTACAATAAAGATCGACAATATCACTACCAAATCACACAAGGGCAAGTTCGCAAGGGTGGCTGTCGAAGTGGATATTACAGTATCTTTGAGATCAAGAGTGGAGATTGATGGCAAGGTAATAAAGGTGGCTTATGATGGATTGCCTCAAATTTGTCTTTCCTATGTACACATAGGGCACGCCATGGTTGATTGTCCGGAGACAAAGCAGGGGTAGTAGAAAAAACTTACATTAATGGTGAGAAGACAAGACATTCTCGGTGGAAACAACTGATGCAACGTCGACAACCCCTAGCTGAAATGATGAATACAACCCTTAGATACAAATGCAACGACGTAGTAGACGTCCTACAGTTAAGGACAATCATTAGGATTAGAGACCAAATATCGAGAAACAAGAAGGTGACTTGCGAGGATCACAATACACCATCCTCTCTGACAAAGAAAACCTTGGTAACATAAACAATCATCATTTTGTTGGAGAGAGCAACCAACCTAATCACGCCACTGCTCGACAGGACATACGTCGGACACTAGCTTATACAAGAGGAGGTCTGCCTTTATCAGCTCAGTAGAATCCTGGACCAAACAAAATAGTAAATAACCATAACAAAGACAAAACCTCCCATCAAATGATGAGTGCAAACATGGGCAGCACCAAGGAATTAACGCATGACAAGGAAGGCTCAGACTCCATAAAGAGGATCATGATAGAAAAGCGAGGCAATCATATAGTAGTTCAGATTCCAAGTCACTGGGAAGTTATTAACAATGATAGCTCTCTCCCCTTACCAATGGATGATGCCATGGCTTGTTGTCAACTGATTGAGGTAACGGAGGAATTGACAAATAATCATCTGAGCAATACAAATAATAAGTATAAATCATTGCCCCCACGAACACCCGATCCAGACACCAATATAGACTTGATGGTGGAGGATTCCTTAGGCAATGAACCGATAGAAGTGGTTCCAGAGACCCAGAGTATACATGTAATAACTACAAAAGACACTGACTTGATGCAAACATAGGGTTAACCACGTTATCATCATCTCATTTCACATATATTTATGTCCATATTAATTTGGAGTTTCCAAGGGGTTGGAGGTAAAACCTTCAAACTTATGTTATGAAACTAAGTAAGATTGCACAAGCCGTTTACGGTAGTCCTCGTGGAAACCAAGATTAGTGGTAGAAGAGCAGATGACGTTACTAACAAATTGGGATTTGCAAACTCTTATAGAGTTGAAGCCATGGGTTTCTCAGGGGGTATCTGACTCTAATGGAACATGGACGTAGATGTAAATATCCTCCTTGCCTATGGAAAATTTATTCATATGAAGATTGTTAAGGATGATATTTCTTTTGTCTTTATTATTGTATATGCAAGCCCACAATATTATTTTCAAAGACATCTATGGAGCTACCTAAAGATCATTGCACAGACCACTACGGATCCATGGCTACTAGGAGGCAATTTTAATGCGAAGTTGGAGGCAATTGATAAATACAATGGGGCTAACACACATCCGATTATTAGCAGAGGCTTTCAAGATTGCATCCATAGTTGTGGGTTACACGATCTTGGATTTTCTAGACCAAGATATACGTGGAGATGGGGAACCAACCTAGCAAGATTAGACAGGGCTTTCTGCTCTACCCTTTGGGAAGACAAATTTCGAGAATCCACAGTTCTTTACTTACTTTTCCTTAAATCAGACCATTGCCCACTTGTGATCCGGTTTGAGAAACCTCAACGTACGTAACCACGAACACATTCTTTCATCTTCCAAGTGGCTTAGATGTCCAATGTCAACTTTTTTTCTTATCTTCAAAATCACTAGAGGCCAGATGAAAATGACTTCTGTGGTCATCTTTCGTCTCTTGCCAACAACCTGAGTTTTTGTAACCGGAACATGTTCGGAAACATTTTTCAACAAAAAAACTACCTTTTAGCAAGACTAGAGGGAATCCAAAATATTATGGACTGTGGGAACGCAGCCAGACTCCTTGACCTAGAAGAGTATCTACGTACATAATTGGAGACAGTGTTATATGAAGAAGAATTGTTTTGGCACCAGAAATCCAGATGCCAATGGTTAGTGCAAGGAGATCGTAATGCAAAATTTTATCGTTCCACCACCATGGCAAAAAAACGACGCATAACAATGGCCTCATTGAAAAACAACAGTGGCACCATCATTACAGATCCAATCAATCTTCGAAGAATGGCCAGGGAGTTTTTTTAGTCACTTTATACAATCGAAGAGAATCATATCTTCCACTGCCATCTCAAAACGGACTTCCCTCCTATCTCTCGGACAATGTTGGAGACTCTCCACAAGCGCATCTCTATTGGTGAGGTCAAAGACGCTATTTTTAGTATTCACCCAAACAAAGCACCAATTTATGACGAATTCTACGCCATATTCTTTCAAAAACAATGGTAGATTGTAGGGCCAGCAGTGATAACCTTCATTCAAAGAATCTTCCAATACGAGGTGTGGGAAGCCGAGTTAAATAAAACCATTTTGGTGCTCATTCCCAAAATTTCTCCCCTGATGTATATTCATCAACTTCGTCCGATCAGTCTATGCTCAGTAATCTACAAAGCAACCATCAAGATCATTGTGAACTGACTAAAACCTTTGATGCCTGTTCTAGTAGCCCCGACGCAATGCAACTTTGTGCTAGGTCGATCTATATCGAATAACATAGTTATTGCTCATGAAGTGATTCATTCCATGCGAAGGAAAAAAGGCAAAAAAAGGTTTACTGGCTATCAAGGTGGACTTGGAGAGAGCGTACGATAGACGCAACTGGGACTTCATTAAGGACACCCTTACAGACATCAGTTTGCATGATTCTCTCATTAGTATCGTTATGAAATGCGTAACATCGATGACCATGCAAGTTAACTAAAATAGTGATCTTGTAGAGGCTTCTACCCCGTATCAAGGCATCAAACATGGTGACCCCCTTATCTCCATATATATTTGTCCTTTGCATGGAGAGATTAGGCCACCTGGTTAATCATGTAGTGAATAAGAGAAAATGAAAACCTATCCGGTTGGGAAGGAGTGCCCCGTACTTATCACATCTATTTTCCACAGACAATCTGATATTATTTTCAGAAGCTTCCATTGAGCAAGCTCAAATTATTATGGAAGTATTAGATAACTTCTGCTCTGCATCAGGACAAAAGGTGAGAAAAGCTAAGACCCATTACTACTACTCTAAAAATATAACTCTTCTAGAGGCTCGATCGATCAGTAGGAGATTAGGCGTCCAACTCATGGATAACCTTGGAAAGTCTCTAGGCGTACCTCTTATTCATGAGAGGTCATCCAGAAGTAGTTATTAATACATCCTCCATAGGGTAGAACAACGTTTGACAGGATGGCAAGCAAAACACCTCTCCTAGCTAGTAGAGTCACGTTAGCTCAATTGGTTATCTCTTCCCTGCCTACGTACACCATGCAGACTGTACGCCTCCCAAGTAAACTATGTGATGACTTAGAGAAAATTATGCAAGTCTTGTTATGGGGATCGACTGGTAACTAACGAAAGGTGAGCCTCGCTAGTTGGGATACTATTTGTCAACCGAAGACTTTGGGAGGATTGGGACCGCGGAAAGTTAAAATAGATAACGATGCATTGCCTTGTAAACTAGGTTGGTGACTACTCTCTGAACAAAATACCCTCTAGGTCTGGGTCCTTAGGGGCAAGTATGGTTTCTCTCACAACAATGTACCTACTAAACTTGATGCTAAAGGTTCCTCTATGATTTGGAGAGGCATATATTATGTATGGAACTATGTAATTAAGGGTATGAAGTGGATAACTGGAAATGGTTAACAGGTTCACTTCTAGACAGATGCATGTGGAAGGAATGAAGACTTGTTACATGCCATGTACGACTACCCTAGGGTTCAGCATGTGTGGATAACATTCCCACTAGTGGCATCATCTACAGACTTCTTCCACACATTACAACCAGACTAGTTACGAAAAAACCTACAATCCCATATAAAGATATATGGTTTTGATTGGCCTGTCATCTTTGGTACCACTTGCTGCTTCATTTGGTATTGGTGACAAAAAAGTATCTTTGATATGAACTTTTCGTGGCCAACTAATCCTATGGGAATTATCCTCAATTATGTTGGTGGATCTATAAGACTAAAGAAATGCTTTCTTGGGTCCTTTTAGATAATCACCAGCCAATGGAGAAACTCACTGGTTGGTCAACACCACCTAGTGGGCTCGCCTAAATATCGATGGCACTTGTAAGCGCATTTCTCACACAATTTCTGCGGGAGGTGTTTTTAAGGACTATATTGGGGCCTGGCTTAGAGGTTTTTTTCAAAATGTGGGGTTTACCACCTCGATCTGTGCTGAACTTTGGGGTGTCTTCACAGGTTTATCACTTGCATAGGACTTGGGTTATAAAAGGATAGAATTGGAGGTGGATTCTCTTTTGGTTATTAACATACTTTCCTCGCCAAAAAAGCAATAGGGTATCTGCAACTCATTGGCTAGGGTTATTTAGGAGTTGCTTGCTAGAGAATGGATAGTAAGGCAGAGACATATCTACAAGGAAGCCAATCATTGTGGCGATTGGCTAGCCAATTACGCTCAATCCTTTGAACTTGGGACCACCACCTTTCAACGGTCTCCTTCAGGCTAAATTAAAAATCTCCTAGAGGATATCATAGGGATCTCTTTCCCTCGCTTAATTTAGTAGCTTTTGATGTAATTTCCTTGTGATTAAAAAAAAGTTCATTGAATAATATGTCAACCTTAAAACAAAAATTTGGCTTTTGCCATGCATCAAGTGTCAAGTGGCATATCTATATCGGGTGATGTACATTAATGTTACGTGAACGGACCCAACCAGAAGCATCTTCTCGGTGACAACAATCCTTTTGCAACTATTTTTCAGAATTTCAAAATTAGAGCCTCTAGGATTTTGTTTTTGAGGGAACTCAATGAGCTGGAGCTATCTCAATCTTTAAAAAAATAATTCAAAACCCCAGGATCTTTCATATAAAAATTACTTAGATAGGTTTTGAAAGTTTGAATGGCAGAACCATCATTTTCCAGAATAATAAGATCGATAACATAGATCAATGCATTAAATTGCAAACTGTCACATTGTAATATAAAAAGAGAGTAGTTTGGATATGATTGATGAAAACCATATCTTTTCAAAACATAAGACAACTTAGTAAAACAGCATTTGAGATCTTGTTTCAACTCATACAACAATTTTCAGAGTCGACAAACTATGGTAGGTACCTCAGAACAAAAGTCAAGAGGCAACTTCATGTAGACTTCTTCCTTAAGGTCACCATGTGAAAACAAATTGTGGGCGTCCATTTGATGAAGTTCCTAATTTTTAGTTGTTGTAACAATGAAAGTGCGAACAGTCACCATTTTGGTTATGGGTGCAAAAATTTTATTATAATTTAGTTCTTCAACGTAATTGTTTTCCAAAATCATAATTCTTGCTTTAAACCTCAATATTGATTCATCATAATTATATTTTATTTTATAATCCAACTTACAACTGATAGCCTTTTTTTGTGAGGAAGTGTGACCACGATCCAGGTACCATTATTTTCTAATGCTTGTATTTCTTATTGCATTGCATGCCTTCACCTTTTATCTTTCACAGCCTTAACAAAAGTTTGGGTTTTAGTTCCAACAGTATAACTATAATTTTTTTTGGTCTTATAGAAAAATTATTACAATTCATATAATGTGTTACTTGATATAGCATACTGAAGGAGTGCGATTGAATAGATTAACTTATGGTGGGGATTAATTTACAAATATTATTTGTCACAAGGTTTTACAAACGAGTGGATGACACTTTATTTCAATGTCCATAGCCCAAAAGCTCCTCATTCTGGATAGCTCTTACACCCCTTCTTACTTCATTATCCTCATAACTTCTAATATTCATGACTTTTTCAGTTTCATTATTCTCACATCCCACATTACTATTTAACGCTTCATCAGGTATAATATCTCCATTAACATGTGTAGATTACCCATTCTCTTAAGACATATGATTTTGTCTTATGACAGCCACATCATCATCCTCATCTACACCACACCAATCCTCTATATCACTAGGTCCATTGTTATCTTTGGTCAAGTAAGAAAACTTATGTTTACAAAACACTGCATCCTTTAAAACAAAGAATACACCCATAAACTCTCCAACCCTTTTTTTTCCATAACGATAGCTCAAAAAAATGCATCTTCTATTATGACTAATAAATTTGTCTTCTTTGTGATGTTGATTATGCATATAGCGCAAGCATCCAAACACATCCAAATGTCTAAGCAAGGGTGGTTTACTATGTAAAATTTCATATGGTATTTTACCATTCAAGATGAATGACGATGTTCGATTAATCAAATATTTAGTAGTTAAAATGCATTCCCCTAGAATTCTATAGGAAGGTTGGCTTAAAAGTGCAATGCCTGAGTTATACTAAGTATATGCCTATGTTTGTGATCTATGCGTCTATTTTATTGTGGAGTTCTTGTATAAGATGTTTCATGTACAATGTCATGTGTATGAAAACAAGTACTTATGTGTCTAAACTCGATACCATTATCGTTACGTACAACTTTCACTTTTTTGTTAAATTGACGGTCCACCATAGCAAATAAATTAAACAAATTCATTGACACCTCCTTCTTATCAATTAATAAATAAATCCATATTGCTAATGAAAAATCATCAACAATAGTTAAGAAATATCTTGCACCACAAAAAACTGGAGTTTGATAAAGCCCCCACAAATCATAATGAATCAATTGGAAGAGTTTTGTCACTACTAACAGGAAAACTATCTCTTAATTGTTTGGCTCTAAGAAAAATGTAATATGTTTTATTAGATAAACTACTATTCCTATTAAAACCAACATTAGGAACCAACTCTACAACCTTAGATGATGGATGTCCTAACTGCTTGTGCTACATATAAAAGGAGATCTCACCACTAGTTTTCATAGTTGTTCTAGTTACTATCACACGAAAGAAGCAAAGCCCTTCTTGTTGCTTACCCGAACCAATCAACATCCTCAAAGTGTTTTCCTATATAACATAAAACTTATTAGTGAACTGAGCCATGCAATCTGATTTATTAAGTAGTTGTGATAAAAAATCAAACTGCACATCAAACTTGGCACGTAAAGAGCATTGTTCAACTTTAATTTATTACTAATCACCATCGTTCCCTCCTTTGTGGTAGTAGTTTGCTTCCTATTTAGAAGCCCCATAAGAGATTTCATTATATCTCGAACATTACGTAAACATTTTAAGCATCCTGTTATGTGATGAGAAATACCCAAGTAAATTATCCATTATGAGGAAGAATACTTACTAGTTATGGATAATGATAGAGGAATGTTTCCACTGGCTTGGGCAATTTTAAAGATAGAAAATATAGATTCATAGGCTTGGTTCATGAACTTGATATCATCTTATTTGGAACTGCAAGTTGGTGAAGGAATTATAGTTATATCTAGTATGCAAAAGGTATGTTAATATACTTACAATTGAAATCATTATATGAAATATTAAATAGTATCTTTTTAATTGGTTATAGGGATTAGTCAGGCTATTGAGGACATTTTGCCGGATGCAGGTCACCAAATGTGTGCTAGCCATATATATCGCAATTGGCATGGCAACTGGAATCGAAAGGAAAGTAAATAGCATTTTTGGAATTGTGTTTGGTCAATGAACAAATGAAGAGTTATAGTGTTATTTGAATATCCTAAAGATAGGTGGGCCAGATGTTATCAATCTTTTGAAAGTAAATGTCGGATTGTGACAATAACATGAATGAAACCTTTAATGAGTGGATTCTACTAATAGGGGATATGCTAATGACTAGCATGCTTGAGACTATTAGAATCATGGTTATGAGGAGGCCTATTGAAAGGAGACATTTTGTAGTTGGGTGGAAGTTAGATATAACACCAAATATAATGAAGAAATTGGAGAAGAAAAAAATCAATGTAGTGGAGAATAGTATGGAATGGAGATAGTGTTTATGAAGTTTCAAAAGGTGATGGGAAACATATTGTCAGGATTGGTAGACAACAAACATATAGCTATTGAGCATATGACCTATATAGATACCTATGCAAGCATGTGATTAGTGCAATCCATCACTCGAGAGGAAGGGTTAAGACATTCATCGATTCATGTTATCGGAAGGGTTGGTTCATAAGGTTGTATGAACATATTTTACAATAAATTAGGGGAAATTTCTAGCCTTCAAATGATGCAAAGTTGATACATCCTCTATGTAAAAGAGTTATACTGGATAGACCCAAAATTGCAAGAAGAAAACAATAAGATGAGCCAAAAATGAAAAATCCTAGCAAATTGAGTCAGGAAGGGTAAGTGCATAAATGCCGAAAATGTGGCCCTCAAGGTCATTACTCCAGAAAATGTAATAATAACACCTCAACACAATATACTGAGGCTTCTTCATAAATATGTACACTTTACTTCAATCATATGAATATAGTTTTATAAACATATATTAACTAATGTTTATCATTATGTTAATCAGGTTGGAATTGAGACAACTTCACAAGTATACTAGTTTTTAGTTTTATATTATTTATTATTGATTTTAATGACTAACAAAGCTATTTTCATTACAATTACAATTAAGTAATGCGAATTTAGTTGATGATAATGCTATATTATGTCAACAAAGCAATACTGTAGGTAATGTATTTTTTTTAATCAATTTGTTTAAGTTCAAATAATTACCAAGTGTCTTTTTAATATTTTGTCTTCCATTTTCTAGATTGGTACATCTGGAGATGCTAATAAAAAAAAGTTTGGAGATGTTGACCCACATACATTTCAATTATCATTTCAGTCAAGGGGTTTATGATTTAGAGGATGTTTTTGTATTACTTCACAATAATTACAACCCAAATTTTTGCAGTCAAGTGAAAATGAAGCATACATCGATTTTATATTTTGATATTTGTCCCATTAACTTCAACATATGTGTGCTACTGATAATGGTAACAAATGTTTTAACACTTTGTAATTTAACTTTTTAATAATTTGATATATACCCTTTTAGTTTTTAGATGCATACTCTATTAATAAAGGTGACAAATGTTTGTGTTGTACTCATACAATGTAAATATTACTTTTTTTTGTAAAATCAATATCAGTTGCTACACAATCTCTCTCTCTCTCTCTCTCTCTCTCTCTCTCTCTATATATATATATATATATATATATATATATATCTTTTAGATTGCTTTTTTATGTATATTTGACAAGATACGTAATGAGTCAATTATTCATTTCCTATTGATTATATATAGGAGTATTATTTTTACTTTATTACATAATTCATTTACAAATATCAAAAATCAATTTTTCATAATATAGTTGAAATTAATATTAACCATTATATTGTTGAAATTCAATTCAATATCCCCATAACATAATTACAAATAAAAAGTTCTAGAACTATAATAAATCTTATTACAATATTGATTAACATACACTTAATTTCTTTTTTCTATTTTCTCAATAAATTTATATCCTCTTTCAAAAACTTCATTTGTTTTAGAAACTCTTTAGTTGTGCTTCTTTCAACCTCCTTCTTTAATACTGATAATTCACTCCTTAATTTTTTAATCACTTGAACGACTCTCTCAGTAAAATCTTCATCTTACTATTTGAAAAAGTTGCATCTCCCAAGCTAAAACATTCAATTTCATTTTAAAAAGCCTTAAACACAAGTTTAACATTAAATTTCATTAATCAAATAAGAATAAATTCTCAACAAAGAATTGGAGCATCCATAAAATCTCCAGCTAGTATTATGATCACTCCATGAAGTGGTTAGTAGAGCCTTTAGCCCATAATAACAAACCATATTGCTTGAATTTGAACTCACTGTTGTATTAATTCAATATGATGATTCCAACTACCTACTTAAGAAAATCACAATGTAAATTTGCGTACAAAGATAACATCAATGCCAAATATATGATAACATTTGCTACGTGATGAATATAAAATTCCTAATTACCCTAACTTTTCCAACATATCATCACACAAGTCACCTTAATATCAGTTGATTGTGTTCAAATAACTTCAACTCTTGTATATAACATCCTAATTTTGTAAGTTACTCGAAATACTTGTAATATTTCATGCAATATACTCTCAGTGTTTAATATGGTATTAGATGTATATGTTTTCCTCCAATACAAAATACAACTTCAATTACTATGGTTACTTCTAGATCCATTCTAGTCACGAAGATAGTATACTATCTTTCCCTAATGGATTTTCAGAAGTAACGGTAAATTTGTGCTAGTAGAAAAATAAAAAATCTTACCACCACCTACTTTCGTTGACTCCTTTGTGGTCTATGACAAGTAAAACTCGTCAAGAAGAGTAATTTAGCCAGTACTTGTTTAATCTCTGACAACATTTGAGCCTTCTGGTGTTTGAAACCTTCTTTTTAGAACCTCCAACCATTTTGTATACATAAGCAATCAGCTTTATTAATTTAATTCATCCCTATGTTGATGTTCTAACTGTGACTTCAATAACTTTGTTTCAAGTTCAAATTTCTTTTCATGCATGTTAAGGTTATAAATAACTCATCTTATACTAAACCAAATATCACAAACACTGCCCATATATCATAATATTGTAGTATAGTTTTCATTTGACTTCAACAACCTTGTTTCAAGTTCAAATTTCTTTTTATGCATGTGTTATGACCCATAAACCCACTGCTGGCAACACCACTGCTGGCAACGGTTCTGGTAATCTTCAACAGCCAAGGAGGAGCACGAGGTCTAGGCTACCTTCAAGAAGGATGGAAGGGTATATTTGGAAGGACTCGTCAACTAACAACCTGTCAGAGAATAACGACTCACAATCATTTGCTAATGATGACGGCTATATATTAAATGAGGAATCCTAGAATTGGTTATGCAAATTGTACTGCCATTGGCTGATTCTTCTCTCATCTCATACTCTCTGTTACGCTTTT
>JANTNU010000234.1:8119299-8144772 GCA_024752395.1 Erythroxylum havanense
GAATAAATTGAGTGCTTATTAGTGTAGAATTGGTATGGAAGTGATAGAAGTTGAGTTAGGTTGAAAAGTTGGAAATTAGATTTGTGTATGTTTTAGTGATTTGGCCATAACTTTTTCTATAGTAGTGCAATTGGGATGATTTTTGGCTTAAATTAAACTAAAGGTGTTTGGATATTTTTTTTGTTAGGAAGTGATGTCCAATTTTGACTTGAAGAGTTCTAAATTTTGACTTGAATGTAGTAATGTGTGTAGGGATGAATAATACACCTTTAGTGACACCAAAGTTGAAATTGTGATCTGGAACTTTGGAAATTTTTCTAGGTTGAATAAGGCTTATTTTGCTAAATTGGTCTTAATGAAAGTTGTATCTCTACTTGAGAGATTTCTATGGCCATAAAATATGTCATTTTTTGACATTGGAGTTGCTAGTTAAGAGTGATTGAACTTTGTTTATGGTTTAGGTGAAGGAAAACAGGGTAGTCACAATCTTGTGGGAATTTGACCTAATTAGAGGTAGATTTTGCTTCTAAGTTCTTCATGAGAATTGTAGAATGTGTTCTAATCTTTCCATTTATATAAAGCATGGAATTTTTGAACAATGGGATAGGAAGTTATGATTTTTAGAAGATTGTGGTACTGTTTAAGATGATATTTAATAGGCAGTAAATTTGATTGAGATTTTGATTTCTTTAGAGATTAAATTGGTTTTCGATCCCTCATGAAAATTGTAGAGCTTTATGTGATCTTTCCATGGATACCAAATTTGCCAAATTTGGACTCCTGAATGAAAAGTTATGCATGTTGGAAGAAGAGAGGAAATAAATAAAAAAAAGAATATAGAAAATCGCAACCTCCCGATGCGACACTGACAGCTCTTGCGGCTCATTTTGAGCCGACTCGCGATCGCTAGCCGTTTATATGGTCGAGCCGGTTCGCGAGTAAGTAGCCGAGTTGCGCCTACTGGCTCACCCTCCCTCCCTCCACTCTTTTGCTTATAACTTGGTCATCCGACCTCCGATTGACCTGATTTTTTAAATTTCAGATTCATAAGACATTTATCTACCTTTCCATGAAAATTTGTGAATTTTGAGATTTAATTGAAAGTCATGGATTAAATCAAAGTGCAAGGATCGATTAAGAGAATATGAATTGGTTAGTTTCCTGGACATACTTCAGTGTTTTGGCAATATTTGGACCTATAGAGATCCAAATTGAGTAATTTTGGTGTATATGGATTTATAAGACATATGGGAAAATTTTTATTAAAGAGAGGTTGCCTAGGTTAGCTGATGTCGACGGTCTTATTGATTGGGAATAGTAGATCCGAAATATGTGTTTCAGAAAAATTGAAATATGGTTATGAGCAATAAATTGCAAGTTAAATGATTTTATGTGGCTTAAACCTAGGAACAAATGAGTTTTGATATAGGAATGGGTTTGTGACAAAATTTATGAAATGATACCGGGATTGTCATGAACATGCATCGTACATATTCCATATACACATATGTGCATAAATGAATGCTTATAATTGTGCAAAATTATTAATGAGTGTGCAATGTATTACATAAATGGGTTGTGTAGGTTAAGAGTCCGTAGTCAGGCGTTTTCAGAATTTGGAAACAAATGCTAATCTGGAGCGTATTGTGAGTAAATCGAGATGGTCTCATTTCATTCTTTGTTTTGTTTTGTTTCATTTTTTATAAATTGATTTCTGAATGTGATTGATTGTATTGGGTTCCGGATAGGAGGTCCGATGATTGTGATACTGATTTGAATATTAAAGTGCTACGTGAATGTGAATTGGATGAACTATGTGTACTCAACGTGATTGATAAATGTGTTCTGAATGTGCATTATATGATTGATAAGTGTTGGACCACGGTCCGATGACAAGTGTGTTTTGAATGTGCATCTACATATGTATGAGAGTGTGCTTCTCAACTCTAATGTTGAATGCCAGACTACGGTCCGATGACATGTGAAAGTGAGTAAATGGGAATATGCTAATGTGATTGATGCATTTCATTACATAAGTGTATGAAATATAATGGTTGTTGTGACCAGAGGAGCCACTGATCAGAGCTTAAAGCTCAACAAGTAAAAATGAGCTTCGAGCTTATAAGTGATTCAGAGCCTCAGGCTCAACGTTTAATGAGCCTTGTATTCTCGAAATGGATAAGGGACAGTTATTAATGAGCCATATATGGGATAGTTTAGGCACTTAGTCACAACAAAATAAAAAATGAAAAGTGAATTTCATGTGCATTGCATATGTATAATATGATTGATTAAGGGTATCGAATGTGAAATAATGTGAATGTGAAATAATGTGAAATGTGAAATAGAGTGAGATGTGTAAATTATGTATTGTGTGACTGGGTGAGAGAAAGAAGAGGTTAGGATCAATTCGCGTCTGCATTGTGTCTCTTTATTTTCGCACTGAACTGTATTTTCCTCAAATCATTGTATTTTGTGTATTTGCGTATATTATTTGTGTATAACTTTACGTTGGAAAAAAAGAGTTTTGCAAAAGAAATTGAGCAAAGTGTAATATGGTTTGTTTTTGAAATGGGCTAATCGAACTTCTGGTATGTGAAAAGCACTATTGTAAATGAAAATGTTTCTGAGTAAAAGTGGGCCCAAATTTACGATTATTGATTTTCACGTACGCTTAAAAAAAATTTATACTGAGCTTTTGACAAACTAAGTGATGTAGCACGGGGCACGGACTCGGATATCACCATCGATGTCGGATTCGGGTCGTGCGGGAGTGGGGTGTTACATTTATGTGGCATCAGAGCCCAGAAGTATTATCTTACATGGGTCGTGTCTGAAATAGGAGTCAAGTTACATGCATTTAAGTCATGTCATAGAAGACAGTGACAACTGATCCCTAGCCTGAGTCGCATGAGTATGAGTCATATGTATGAGCATGTGTTAAGTGTTTAAACTGATATAAATAGTGAGAAAAGTGATGATATCTCGTAATGTGACAAGAGGGAGGTTGCGGATATGTAGAAATGAGAAATTGGATGTGCTTAGTTGGTGAATGTATTATGGGATACGACGTTAATATGGAATTGTGAAGATATATCCTCGAATGTAAACTTAATGTGAATGCATTGTTGTGGATTGTTTGAAGAAAAATGTGTAAACTGTAGGAATCATGAAAGTGAAAAAAAATAGGAAACTATAACCCCAATGTTAATTATGCCATTTGGATTTGGAGATTATGTAGTATATAATGAAGTTTCATATCAGAGATCAAGATGCAATCTATTATCATAATATAAAGTGGTTTTGTATGCATTGAGACAATTAAAGTCTATGGGCTGATTTTGATACATGGTTTAGAATTGCTCATAGTGATTGCTTTGAGAATTTGGAGACATTAGATATACCGAGATATTTTAAAAATGTACAAATCAATTAAGTTGAGGAAAATAAGACTATATGTGGAAATGATGAGACTAAAGAGACTTGGATTTGACATGAATGTCTGTGATACTGAGATTAAATTTCTTGATGATTTTGCATCTATAATTCTAAATGGATTGAGGTTATATATATGGACAATGAAATAAAAGATAATAGGAAAATAAAAGAGAAAGAAAATAGTTATAAATGACTTTACAAGCGATGAATGATGTGTAGTATGGAGAAAGTTAGAAATGCACCTAAGTTTGGATTTTATGTATGCACGCGATTAAGGGAAAGATGATGAATCAAAGGAGAAGAGTGAATGCACTCAAAATGATAGTTCAATTATTATGAAATGATATGTAACATTGGAAGAAGAGGTAAATGCTGGGAAAGCATCAGTTTTCTCTTTGGGAGGAGCGAAGCACTTTGTGCCCTTCACTGATGATTATTCCAAAAGATGTTAGGTGTATCCAATCAAGAGGAAGACAGATGTGTTTTCAGTCTTCAAAGTTTACAAAGCGCAGATAGAACTTGAATTTAAAAAAAAGATCAAGTGTTTGAGGACAAATAATATAGAAGAATATATTAGAAACGAATTGGATCAATTTTGTAAACAAGAAGGCATCAAAGGTAGTTCACAATGACAAACACTCCTTAGTAGAATGGAGTGGTAGAGTAGATGAATAAAACTTTGTTAGAGAAAACTAAAGTTATGCTGGCAACTGCAAGCATAGATAAGACTTTCTAGGCAGAAGTAGTTAGTACTACTTTTTATGTGGTAAATCAGGCCCCATCAACTACAATTGAGTTAAAGACACTGATGGAGATGTGGATTGACAAGCCAGTTGATTATTCAAAATGCCATATATTTGGAAGTCTTGTGTTCGTGATGTACAATCCCCAAGAAACTGCAAACCTGGATCCAAAATCTAAGAAATGCTTATTCTTAGGGTACATTGATGGAGTGAATAGGTATCCCCTATAGGATCTCACTGCCTATAAGCCTATCATCAGCAAGAATGTAATCTTTGTAGATGAGCTGAAAAAGAAAGGAGATGATGATTGCACATTAAAGGAAGATTAAGAGATTACTGTTGTTTATGAGGCAAAGGAATCTCAGATGGATTCTTCTAAAGCAACACCATAACACAAGGTACAAGAACCAATAGAGTATAAAGCTCTAGAGACTTGTTGATCAAATTGTCCAAAAAGGCGACTAGATTGACAATTAGACTATATTATGGAGGGCAATGTTGTATATTTTCTTTTAACTAAGGATGGGGAGTCATTAACTCTCCAACAGGCAATGAACAGTTCAAATGCATCTCAATGGATAACCATAATGCAGGAAGAAATTGAAACTCTTCATAAGAATAAGACTTAGTAACTTGTTCCATTACCATAAGGAAGGAAGGCCATTGACAACAAATGGGTCTATAAGATCAAACAAAATGACGATGATCAGGTGGAGTGGTGTCATGCAAGATTGGTAGTGAAAGGATATGCTCAGAAGAAAGGGATTGACTTCAATGAAATATTTTCTCTTGTGGTTCGACTTACTAAGGTCTGAGTAGTCTTGGTAATATGTGTTAGGTTTGATTTATATCTAAAGTAGTTAGATGTAAAAATAACTTTTTTTCATAGAAAACTTGAAGAAGAGATTTATATGCTCCAACCATAAGGTTTTGAAGAAGCTAGAAAGGAGAACTTAGCTTGTAGGTTAAACAAATCTTTATATGGTCTAAAGTAGCACCGAGGTGTTGGTACAAAAGATTTGATTCCTTCATTATAAGCCTCGGATACAACAAACTAAATGCATATCCTTTTGCATATGTACACGATATGTTGGTAGCAGGCCTCAACAAAGATCGTATTATAGAATTGAAGGCTCAGCTGGTTAGGAAATTTGAAATGAAGGACTTGGGACCAGTAAACAAGATTATAGGGATGCAAATTCACCAAACAAAAATAGTAGGAAGATTTGACTTTATCAGGAGAATTATCTGAAGAAGATCTTGCTACGATTTAACATGCAAGATTGTAAGCTAATTTCTACCCCACTTTCTGTTAACTTCAAGTTATCCTCCAGCATAAGTCCTAACAGTGAAGACGAGAGGATGAAGATGTTTCGAGCGCCAAATGCATCAGCCGTGAGAAGCTTAATGTTCGTTATGATTTATACAAAACTAGACGTTGCACATGCAGTAGGAGTAGTTAGTCAATTCATTGCATATCCTGGTAGAAAGCATTAGAATGCTATAAAGAGGGCTCTTAGATACATCAAAGGGACCTTAGATGTTGCATTGTGTTATGAGGGATCAAACTTTGATGTCGATCCTCTTGCACGGAAATGACAAAGAAAAAAGAATGGTACAAAGATCTGATTGATTATCAATTAAATCTTCAAGTAGGAGATCGTTGCAACCGACTGCACCAAAGTTAAGAAAGGTTGCTATCAATTGCACCAAAGTCAAGAAGGAAGGCAGTCGTCTGCACAAAGTTAGAAAAAGCATGAACAAGAAAGAAGGGGAAAAAAGATGGCAATTGTGAATAATCTATCCACAACTGTACCCAGACGGTTTTAGAATTATCCCAAAAGTCTCTCTTCTTTAGTTTAATCTCCACTATTTAGAGAGTTTATCTCCTATTTTTGAGAGAGTTAAGTGTTTCTTCTTATAAAATATAGAGAAGTTGTAACTTTCAAATTTTATAGTGAAGTTTTTTCTTTTTACCAGTAATTTTTGTTTGGGTTTTTTTATATGTAAAATTGCATGTTTATTTTTTCATTACTATTCTTTCAATCTTATTTAATTGCAAACCTGTTCTAATTTATTCAATTTTCTCAACAATACTTTGGTAGGAAGGATTTGAAGAAAGGAATTAAAACTAAGAGCTTGGGGTCTAAAAATATGTCTGTAGGCTGTAGCCAACTTGACATTTAACAAATACCTGTCAATATATAACGAATTTCATGGAGTACAGAATCCAGAGTAGACAACTTGAAAGATGAGGCTTGTTTGAGCTGTTTATTCCGGTATTGTAAGTGAGGGAAGACTCGTCAGTGAAGGTAGTTGTTAGCCGGATGCAACTACGTTCCTGAACTAGGACCTTTTAGTATGTGATTGGTAGTTGGCTGTCCTTCATCTTTGCAATCTTGAAACCTTCCCTTTTGAATGGTAGGTGATGCTATGACCGCGAAGAAAGGATGTTACACAAATTTGACCAGTATGTCTCTTTCTATAACATTTGTTTGCACAGAAGATTGATAGTACCGTTGTGAAGCACCAATGGACCCTCCTCCTCCACCATCAAGTGCACCCCTGCTCGACCCTGCTCCGCCCCCTGGAGGTGGTTTTTTGGATTGCTGGTAAGTGGGTGACTGCACTTTCCCTTTTTCTTGCAATAAAATTTGAACAACAGATGATATCCGTCATTGCATCTGTTTTTGCAGTTTATGGTTTCTGTGCTGCTGTGGCTTATTCAGAAGCTGCTGTCCTCCGCTCTTTGAGCCTGGTCCTCCACCTCTGTGAACTATTCAATGTGATTTGAGGGATCTTTGTGAGTTTTGTGTATGTGAGAGAGTACTTAGGTAAGTCAATTGACGTCTAAATCTTCGGATCTGCCTCAAAAACATTATGTGACCAAATTTAAAAGGTTTGACTCTTCATTTGTTACTCAATGCCCAAGTACTTGTGATTTGGATTCTCGTTTCTTTGCCCTTTGAGCTTGGAACAGAACTCAGAAGCCCAGATTGCACTTGCAACCTTTCGATTAGTTTGTGATGTATCCTAAAGACACGTTATAGTGTAGCTCGCATGGCATGCCTGCCCCCCACTCTCAAAAAATGTTTATATTTTCTACTCTTCATATGTTTCTTGAAGAGAATGCTGGTTGAATCACTGCAGTGGTAGCTACAAGCTCAATCAATGACTAGGGTATTGGCTTAACAAACAATTCTTCATGTGCAGAGCCTCTAAATAAAGTTACAATTTGTTTACTAGTGAAAGGCAAAAGATTAGACATTTTGTCCCTTGCCTTTGGATTCAACTTCAGCAGCATCCCAATTTTGGTTTTTCCTATGCCGGCAATACTTTCAAGTATCGGTAAATTAATCCCAAAAATAATATTGGAATTTAAAATGTATAATCCGTTTATCCATATTTTAAATTATTTACAATAAAATAAATTCAGGGCCATTACTGTGTATGAAAATGCATAAAGTGTTAAAAATAAAATTGGATATATTTATTAAATAATCGCAACAATAGTATAATTCCAATTAGAACCAAAAGTTTATTATAATTGACTTTTAAATTACGGGGAAATAATCTTCATCTTTAAATAACTTGAAGCTTCTAGTAATTTATGATTGTTACTTCACTTAAATTATTCTTTAAGATATTTTTGTTAATAATTGATTAATTCAGTTAAGTTAATATTGAATTTTTAATATAAATATTGAGAACATAAGGATTGCCTCAATTTGATGTATTCTTTTTTATAAAATTGAAAATAGTATATATATCTTAATAAGATGATTATTTTAGATCGTTCCTAATAATAAGAAATTTTATTAATGATATAAATCAGAATAACTTATATAATATTTAAAATTCCATAAAATTCATTTAAACCTTTTTAGTTTTATAAATAAAAGAAACGACGGGTGAGTGGTGACCTTACTCGTCATCTTTTTTGACAAGAGGGAGTGTATCGAATCCCGGTTTTCACTTGCAGGGAATGGCCTCCAAACATGGTGCGCCTCCGACAACCTACTCTCCGTCTCCAACCCGAAAACCCCATCAACCCGTCTTCTCCGACTCTGACGCCGATTGGGTCCGACCCGACGGCCGTGGCTTCCACCAGTGCCGTCCTGCCTGTATGTGGTTCCTCTTCTTTTTCTCGATTCCTCGTACCGCTTTTTGAAGGAAAGTACGCAATGGTTTAATGCTTTTTTAGTAATTATAGATGGAATAATCGAATTTTCTCGGTTAGGTGTGTGAAGTCTCACTCCTCGGTGGGTGTTTGCGGATATTGTGAGTGTGTGAGTTGCTTTCATTGCCCATATCTCACTCAATTTCTAGCAATTGGCCGATCCAATTGAATTGGTGGGTTTTTTTAAAAATGGTTATTACTTGAATTCGATTATGAATCCAAAAAGGAAACTAAGCTAACATCTGGTCTTGTTATGTAAGTTTTAATTGATTAACTATGAAGACATTGAAGCAGCCGCGGTTACTTACTTTGCATTAAGCTATACTTGTTCTTTGGGATGCAAATGTCGGTCTTTAATTATGACACTGCGTGCCTTTGGTGCCTTGTAAGAGCTTGTAAAAATTTATCTAATCCATTATTGTTTCTCTTTCTCTTGTTATTGACCAACACCATATCCATTGATCATCGTTGCCATTTCATAGAATATGCATCTTCCCATTGAGAAGAATGGTTCATCTATTATATGAAGTTGTTACGATCTCGACAAAATGTCAAATTCTTTAGACGGTGGAAGTTGCATTTGAATCACTTCAGGATGGAACTTCAACTTCCTACATGCATCAATGCATGTACACCTGCACATACAGATACACTCATTTACCTCTCCAATATGTGCAGATTGTGTGGAAATTATGTTATGCACTCTGTTTTACCTAAAGAATAGCGAATAGCTTTCAATTTCAGTTTTCAGGACTGCTGCTGTGAGCGCTGCATCAGGATCTGCTTACGCTGAGTTTGGAAATACCAAAGTGATTGTTTCTGTGTGAGTATATCATTAACTTATCTTTCTCAAGTTGCTTGATCACCAATTTCTCTTTCTTTTTTCTTTTTATTATATTGAAATTTGTTGGCAAAGTTGACAATTTTTTTATGTTCCACCTCATGAAAGTGTGAACTTGTTTTTAATTGTGCTGATGATCTTGATTTAGATTTGGACCTAGAGAAAGTAAAAAGGCGATGATGTATAGTGATGTGGGACGGCTTAATTGCAATGTAACTTATACTACTTTTGCCACTCCCATTCGTGGACAGGTACTTTAGATGATGGGATATATGAAATTAGTTACACTTCAAGCTTCAAATTTCTTCTTCAGCTGTTTTACGTAATTTGTTATACTCTTTTTGTTAGGGATCAGACCATAAAGAATTTTCTTCAATGCTTCATAAAGCATTGGAAGGTGCAATAATGTTAGAAACCTTCCCAAAGACAACTGTAGATGTTTTTGCACTGGTCTTGGAGTCAGGTGGCAGTAAGTTTTGCTCCCTCTCTAATCTAGGTTTCTTTCTAGCCTAGAAAAGATATCTTGTTGAGAACACTTAAGAGAGTAAACCAATTTCATTCTTAATGTTCTTGTAGTTTCTCTTTTCAGGCCAAACTTCCCCTTTACACCTATAGATAAACCTTATTTTCTGCGTGCAGGTGATCTCCCTGTTGTGGTCTCATGTGCAAGCCTTGCCTTGGCAGATGCTGGAATTATGATGTATGACCTTGTTGCTGGAGTGTCTGTGGTATGCATCTGAAACATGTTTATGGCTTTTTGAAAATGTTCATTTTTTCCTACTAAACATGACATTACATGTTGTCAGTTGTTCCAGGGAATCAAGAAAACTTTCTACAGTACTGATTTTTAGAGATCCCTCTTAACAAATTGCTGGAAATCCCAGCCCCTGAATATTGTCTACTTTACATTGTTTTGACCTGGAAATTACCAGAAAAGACTGGATCATTTGAAGCTTCAAGCCATAGAAATGGTTTGAACTAGTCATTGGTGTGCCATAAAAGCTTCTGTTTGCGAAAGCCTTTTTAAATCTTTTTCAGATTTGACTTCATGTTGATATAATTTCCTGTACTCCTTATACAATTTGTGGATCTTTGCAATTGATTATTTAGTTGCTATCCCTTTACTATACCATATTAACGTATATTGCCTTACTCAAATATTCGTTTTTGCTTCGACTAAATTGCTTAGTTGGTTGCTTACAACTGAATTGGTTTACTTTGTCAAATTTTCATGTGGTTCTAACTGCTTGTGATGATCAGTCTTGTCTAGGTAAAAACCTAGTCATTGATCCGATTTTGGAAGAAGAAAGCTGTCAGGATGGGAGCTTAATGATTACTTGTATGCCTTCTCGTTATGAGGTCTCTCAGCTTACTGTTACCGGGGAATGGTCGACAGGGAATCTAAACGAGGTATGTTGTTTAAGGCCGTCAAATATTATGAGGCAGAGTTATGTTCAACTCATTACTCGGTGTTCTAATTTTTCTTTTGTGAATAGGCAATGCAGCTTTGTCTTGATGCTTGCTCAAAACTTGTAAAGATAATGAGATCATGTTTGAAAGAGGCAGCATCAGCTTCTCACAGTTAAGAAACGGTAGCTGTCAGTTATAGTGACATGATTACGGGATATATGGTTTTGTTTACCAAATTATGAGTGTCCGTAGGAGGAAATAATCTCCATATTGTATACAAAAAATTTTTGGAAGTAGTTTTTTCTTGCGTATGTGCACCTATATCTAAATATCTCATGTTTCTTTTCTTCCGATTACATGAATTGTAATGCCAAGATCATCCCCATTATGCTTTCTCCAAAATCGGTATCATTTAGCAGCATCCATGTGTTCATTATCGTGTTCAGAAATGAATGATGATATAAAGCATACGAGGCAAGTGGACCAAAAGAATCAGTGAATGGCTTCTCCTGAGGTGTGTTGGCAAAACTACTGGTGCAGCATTTCGCTACCTGCGTTCGCAGAAAATGATTGATTGAGCGCAAGTGTAAATGCTTTTGCTTTTTGCGAAATGTCCATTTGTACGGCGGGGTCTCCTTTTTTCGAATGTGTGCTATTTAGATTTTCTCTAAGGCTTTGCCTCATTTTTCATCAAAAAAAAACAAAAAAGAGGAGCTAAAGTATCATGGGGCGGGACAAATAAATAAAAACAATTAAATATGAATAAATTTCGTTTTTAATGGCCATTTATATATATATATATATATTTATGGCATAAAACAATATTTACAAAGCAGTTCCAGCATGGATCCTGAACTAGAGAATTCTTGACGATAGATTCTTACGAGCTTGCTCTATCAAAATCACTTCTTTTATTTCACAGATAGTTTTGGTGATGAATGTGTTTATCCAACTTGATCTCTTGGCGTCTTTAATTCTTGATGATAGATTCTTATGAGCTTGCTTTATCAAAATCACTTCTTTTATTTCACAGACAGTTTTGGTGATAATGACTGTTTATCCAACTTCATCTCTTTGTGTTTTATGTTATTTCTCTCCCTCCATAATATGTTAATTCAACTTCTAAGCCAGCTTATAAAGGAAATTTTAGGAACTAGAGAATTCTTCCAAACCAAAGTATGCCAAGAGACCTGCAGAGAATGAGTCCTGTAGATTTTCAATCATGATCTATATACTGTCCCTCAACCAGATAGTTGTATTAGTCTTATTGAGATTGCATCAGTGACATACCTCTCGTGCTACGATTCTACCCTTCTATTATCTACGATCTCATTCACATTGTGTGTTTCTGAGCTTTCTCTCCACTACTTTGATAATTCTCTTGGGAATCATCATCATCATCATTATTATTATTATTAAATCAAATGTCAAGTGAGAAAATGTAGGATAGTCATCCTACTCTATTAATGTGTAACAGTTGACCCTTGAACTTGTCGAACTTCATCTTCAAAACAATTTTCACCATAAAAGAAACATCCAAGTGGGGAAATTGCCGTCCCAACTGGAGGACAATTACCCAGGAAATAGACAAATTGTTGGATATGAAAATGAAAGGAAGGAATGTAAAGTAATGTTTATGGAATAAATCCAAATATGTATGCCCATATTGATTATTGAATTAATTAATGGATTGGTGACTTGGTCAATTAAATGTACAGAATTCATACTAAAGAATATAGTTAAGCCAAGTCAAATGGATTTATCTCCTGTCTTATTAAACTTCATCGACACAATATTTATTATTAATTTGGGCAGGGACGTGTCAGGTACAGGTTGTTTTGAGTGGGAGTGATTAATGCTACCGCGGGGGATGTCTATTCTTTATGCTTGCAGCACAAACATGCAACTTCTGTAAAGTTAGTTGGTGCCTTGTTCCCTTAATTGATCATTCGACATATTATAACACCGAACATGATGGTTTGGTTGATAATAATTAAAAGCTTGCTACTATCATTTTGAGATCCAACCAATTGGGATTGAATAAATTGCCTTATCCAAAAAAAAATGGGATGGGTCAAGTTCACTTTCTCGATGCACCGTCAAGGATGATTAAACAGTCGTATAGAGTGTTCTCTCTTTGAAAAAGGATAACGCAATACATAATCAATTAAGTAGTCGATATGCATGGTGAGTTGTTTCGTTTTGGGTTGGCTCAATAAAATCCAATTATTAGAAAGAACAAATATATTTTCCAGATGGGAACTGACTGTTAGAGCTTTTGCCAGACTTTTCCAGGCGAATCAGGCAACCAAAGTACACGAGTGAACACTCAACAGTATTTAATTTATATGAAACTGTTCCCTTCTATAAGATATGTAAAAATTATATATTTAGCATCTTCTTGGTATAGCTTCTTCCTCGTTGTCTTTAAAATTCTCCAGCCCTTATTTTGTTTGCTTTGGTCTATACAACTTGTGAGCTAGCCAATGAGAGGAATGCTTGTATTAAAGTAGCCAGTTTAGAGGCGAGAATAACCAGGACGAGTTTCATGCTACTCAAAAAATGGAAACTGAGATATTTTCAGGGTTTTGATTATTGTTCTATAAGCTAAAGATCAAGAGAACCTCACTAAAGAGCTGGGTTAGTTTCCACAAAGGTTCTTGTGAGTGCTCTCGTCTCCTAAAACTACTCCTTCCATTGCACATCTTTTACCAGTTATAATACCTGTAATGCATAGAGGTAACCCACTTCTAAACATTGAACTATGTTAATCTAACAAAGCCCCCTTTTTCTGACTACATTCTCGAGTAATTATTGTCTAGTTTCTTTGATAGATGGTCAGCGTCAAAGTTCTCCTGTTCGTACTTAACTGTTCATTTCTTGCTTTTCCTGAATTGGCTCCACTGCTTATAGTCGTTAATGAAAAACCTAATGGTGAAGACGAAGTTTAATTATAGACACAGTTTTGCACTCCTATATCACAACGAAGGGAAGTATTACAGCTTTTGTTTAGTGGTCCAGTTCCTAATTTTAGTTCACTATCGTTTCTTGATATCTGATTTTGGACTACCATAGTTATAGGCTTTGGATCAAATTTTACATTGACATCATCAACCTTTAAGGGTAATTAATAGTTCTCACATGCTTCTTCTTCAATTAATGTCGGGGTTAAGGAAAGCTAGCAGTATGTCTCAGTTGTTGCAGAGTTGGAAGTATATTAAAAGATTTCACATTGTTTTGATTTCTGTTGTGCCTGAAAATGTGGGATAGCCTTTTTAAACCCATCTTTGCCCACAAGTTGACTCAGATCCTTGTCTCAAGTTCACTTGACATCTGCTGATGGAAACCACAGATATGCTTCTTGTGGGCTTTGAGCTATGGCTTGTCCATTGCAGTTGATTTTATCAACCTATATCTAAAAATTCCTGATAATTTCCTGATATGTTCCCACCTCAGGATACCTTTTGTCAGAGATCAAATACATCGATAGAGGCCAGAGCAATACTTGCAGAATGGGTTATGGTAATTCAAGATATGTAAGGTTCGTAGCCTCTTTATTCGTTCCATTTGCTACAAGTAAATCATAGGCTTTCTTCCTAGCGAGTTACAGGCATCAGAATTGAGATTTAGCTGCAAAATTTCAGGTTTGAAGATGATCTTGAATTGCCAAAGGATCCACCTATTAGCGGAGATGGTGTAATAAAGTTCATATATAACATTGATGGAACACAGATACCAGAGTCCAGTGGGAGGGCTGGAAAATCATTGAAAGCTAAAGTATTGTCTAAAGTTTTCTCCGAGGACTATGAGAGGGTGAAGAAGAAGATATTGGATCCTCGTGGACCAACTATCCACAGATGGAACAAGATATTTTTAGTAGCTTGCTTAGTTTCTTTGTTTGTTGATCCTCTCTTCTTTTTCTTGCCTGGAATTCAGGATGAAATGTGCATAGATATTGGAATATCTCTTAAGGTTGTCCTTACAATGGTTAGAACAGTGGCCGATGTCTTTTATATGATTCAGATTTACATTCGTTTCCATACTGCTTATGTTGCTCCTTCATCCCGTGTTTTTGGGAGAGGAGAGCTTGTAATAGACTCTAGAAAGATTGCTTTAAGGTACTTGCAGAAGAACTTCTGGGTTGATCTCATTGCTGCCCTGCCTCTTCCTCAGGTGTGTTGATACCCCACATATTTCCACCAAGTTGTTTCTTTATGGCATGTGGATATTGAGGGGGTTGAAACTGTTAACTAATTTGTTTTTATATCAACATATCAGATGCTAATTTGGGTTATTATACCAAATCTTGGTGGTTCAACTATGGCAAACAATAAAAATGTGCTTCGGTTCATCATCATTTTCCAGTACCTCCCAAGGCTGTTTCTTATTTACCCACTCTCCTTACAAATTGTAAAGGCTACTGGTGTTGTGACTGAAACGACATGGGCTGGAGCTGCCTATAACCTGATGCTCTACATGCTGGCAAGCCATGTAAGTAAATGGAATCCCAATCATTTGATGGAGAAGATTGACAAGATTTTCGGATCTGTTGCCAAACTTGTCCCAAGAATCAAAGTAGTATTCCGTCTGATAATGACTGTCATTTCTTTTCTATGTAAAGCTTTTAGGAGCTTGCTGGTATCTGCTTTCGATTGAGCGGGAAGAAGCGTGCTGGAGAAGTGTCTGTAATATGGAAAAATCGTATTGCAAGTATGAATTCTTTGATTGTCATCGGGTGCATGAGGCTGAGAGAAATTCCTGGTTCACTTCAAGCAATATCACAAAATTGTGCAATCCTAACGATAGTTACTATGAGTTTGGCATATATGGTGAGGCATTGACATTCGGAGTTTCAACTTCATCATTTATCAACAAGTACTTTTACTGCCTGTGGTGGGGATTAAAGAACTTGAGGTAACTGAGTACTGACCTCCCAATCTTGTTTAGGAGGTGTCATTTTTGAAGATAAATGTCCTCTAGTAGAAACATGAGAATTGGAAGACACATATTGAACTCTAGAGATATCCTTTTAACTCAGAATTAACCATGAATCTTATTGTTTTTGTAGATTCTGAAATCTTATGACTTGCATTTTCAATTCAAATGTTGCAAAAACACAGAGCCTACTTTGTTCAAATTGTATTAAGAAATAGTTTCATTTGGAGAATTCTAATTGTTGTTCTTTTGAGGTACTAATGATAATTTTCATTGTCCTTTGCAGCTCACTGGGGCAAAATCTTTCTACAAGCACCTATGTAGGGGAAATAAGTTTTGCCATTCTTGTTGCAACATTTGGGTTGGTGCTCTTTGCATTGCTCATTGGGAATATGCAAGTGAGTCATAAGATATCAACTTCTTCCTTAAATTCAGAATTCCTTTGCTGCCTCCTTCAGAATCAATAATAGATAAATCAATAAAAAGAGAAATACCACTCTTTCAACTGCTTTTCGTATCAAGATGAACAAAAGAAGACAAGAATAGTTTCTGCGTTCCATTTATGAAAGGTCCTACCTTTTGTCATTCATTGGTCTTATTTCAACATTCATCCCAGAAGCAAGTCTGTTAAATAGAAAAAATCTTGTGTTGGCATTGGCTTGCATAATTCCTGGAATTTATCTTCGTCTTTCGTGATTCTTTTTTATGTCCAAGAAATGTCCCGTTTCTTATGAAGCATTTCCAATGGCAGACATACCTCCAATCAACGACAGTTCGTTTAGAAGAATGGAGGATTAAGAGAACCGATACAGAACAGTGGATGCGTCATAGGCAGCTCCCACTAGGGTTAAGGGAGTCTCTTAGGAAATATGACCACTACAAGTGGTTGGCCACTGGAGGCGTTGATGAAGAAGCTCTTCTAAAAGGCCTCCCGATGGATCTCCGAAGAGACATCAAGCGACACCTCTGCCTTGACTTGGTAAACAGAGTAAGTCACCGAGCCCTTCATTCCTATTCTCTAGATACCCGTGTAAATATGTAATGTAGGTTCCTCTAATAAAAGACCTGGACATGAATGATGTGGTAAGATGCATATAATAAGGTAAACTAGAACGCATGTTTCTCTGATTGACAACAGCATCAATCTCAGAGAAGAATTTAAAGAGCTACTTTCTCATTTATGTCCTGGTTAAAGAGACCATGTTCAAGAGTTTCTGAATATCTAGTGTATTGTTGACCTTGTGCAACAAACAGGTTCCATTATTTGATCAAATGGATGAAAGAATGCTAGATGCAATATGCGAGAGGCTTAAACCTTCATTATGCACTAAAGGGACATACCTTGTTCGTGAAGGTGATCTTGTCAATGACATGCTCTTCATAATCCGTGGCAATCTTGACTCTTACACCACTGATGGTGGTCGAACTGGATTCTTCAATTCTTCTCGACTTGGTCCAGGTGACTTCTGTGGCGAGGAATTGTTGACATGGGCATTAGACCCTCGTCCAAGTATCATCCTTCCATCTTCAACTCGGACAGTAAAAGCTATTTCAGAAGCTGAGGCTTTTGCCCTCATTGCAGAACACTTGAAATTTGTAGCTTCACAGTTTAGAAGACTACACAGCAAGCAATTAAGACACAAGTTCAGGTTCTACTCACACCAATGGAGAACATGGGTCGCATGTTTCATACAAGCTGCCTGGCGGCGACACAAGAGGCAGAAGGAAGCAGATGAATTCAAAGCTAGAGAAAGCTGCAGTATTGCCAAACCTGAAACAAATTCACCACGTTTATGCTTAGCTACATATGCAGCAAGCAAAAGGAGAGGCGCAATCATAAAGCATTCAGTGCCTGATTCAAGTGTGGCAAGCGCACTTTAGAAGCCAATAGAACCAGATTTTTCAGTAGTTGAGGATTGAGATACTCAAAATTTCTGCTTCAGGATCTTTGTACAAAAAGCAAGTCCTGTATATTTATTCAATTAATTTATAGGCAGCACAAAGAGGTGAATTAACTTGTATTTGTTTTATTTGCTTGTTTATAAACACAGTTAAGGCCATAACTAGGAGATGATGCTTGACATTGAACGAGAAACATATTTCTAAAGAAGTCAAGCTCATGAAGTTCTTCTATGAAAAGTGAAGAGTTCTGAAATTGTACTTGTAGAACACAAGAAGATTATGTATTTCCTAATCTATATTTATAAATACTATGAAAATCTAACGTGCTTTTGCACGTTGGGATTTATTCCACTTCTATGTCAGTATTTACATACGTCGTACAAATTAGATGCCCACAAATAAATTATGTATTATTCATATGAAATACAACAACTAATCAAGGGAAGTCTCATAGAAATTTTGGGAAGATCCAATAGTATACAGCCTTATCCATAACTGGTAGAGATTAGTTACATCATATATTATATGAAAAGTTTAAAAGTATATTCATGATAGAATTATATTATATTGTTTTAACATCGTTAATAATGAGAATAAATTATTTACAAATATCTTTATATCTTCTGAGAGGTTAAAGGACATTTGTTTTGCAAAAAATCTTTTACTAAAATATTTTATTTGTTTTTATTTGGAAAATATATTTTACATATTATAGTTATTGATACTACTACAATGGCCTTGATATTAGAATTATTTAATTACATTTTTGCAATTTTATAACATTTTAAGAAAACAAATATTTAATTTAATTTTTAAAAATTAGACAAAGTAAGTATACTATAAGATTCATTTAACCTCTAAGATTTCACACAATATAACTTGAAACTTGCATTAATCTCAACTTTCCAAAAATGGTGAATGTCTCCTGTCTATGAGATGCCATATAAATATTAGTTTAAATATGTTAATGTTAATCTGAGTTCACTTGTTTACTCTTAAATTCTTTTTAAAACTCACATCTAACACTTAAAACATGCATGGTAATAATTTAATTACTCCAAAATAATTTTCTTTTTTTATTATTTAAGACAAAATTTATTATTTAAGTTTCTTATGCTCAACTATCACTAAGATATTAAACTTTAAACTTGTCTCATCTCTATTTATTACAAATACAGGAGATGATCGATCAAGTGAGAAGGTTAACCTCCTTATTAGTCTAATATTCTCTTTAATCCACATTCAAAACTTTCACACACAAAAAAAGAAACATATTGTAGAATCAAGTATTATATAATGCTTAGTATATAATAAATAATGTCAATTCACATTGTGCAGTTAGACATGTTAGTTGAATGAATGAACATACGTTTAGAAATATTTATAAATAATATATTAACATCTATTTAATCCTAATGACTTCACAAGCCCAATAATGTATCTCTTAATGACTTTGTTCTTGGTTTTGTTGTCACTGTGTCATATGTGTGTATATATATATTTAATGTTCACTTTTTACCTCATGTAATTATATGTTCCATGTAATTATACTTAGTTTCCATATGCTTAGTTTCACAATAAATTTTAGGATCTTTCATATAAACTATTAGTGTTTGCCTATCACAATTGAATAATAATAGATCAATTTCGGTTTTATTAACTCTCAAATGAATTGAAAAATGTCTGATCTAAATAAATTGTGCTACAATTGGAAATGCTATAAATTTAGCTTTTATTGTGAATAAAGCAACATATGATTGTTTCTTACTTTTCTATGATATTAAATAATTGTTATGTAAGAAAACAAATCCAGAGGAATAAAACAAATCCAAAAGAAGATTTTTATCTCATTTAAATCTCATCCCTTATTTGCATATATATAACCTGGTATACATCGATCACTCCTTTGATAACATAATAGGTAATTGATAGTACCTTTTACATAGCTTAATATTCTCTTTATGATCTTCTAATTTTTTTGACCTATATTTGATTGATATCTACTTGCCATTTTAAGAATAAAAAATATTGAGTCATATACACATCATTATACTAGAATAACTTTCTTCTTTTTTTTCTTTCTTATGGTGTTATTAGACAAAATTTTTATTGAGATCTTCACCTTTAATGATAGGATTATCAATGTCTTATATTACTTCATATGTAATCATTCAAAAATTTCTAAATATATGTCTCTTATGAAAGAGGTAATGATCTTTTGAAATCTTCACTATAAGTACATATGCAACTTCATTAACGTCCTTTATTTCAAATTCAGATGACAACCAGTTTTTTATTTGTTTAACTCATAATGATTACAAGCAATCAAAATATCTGTGTATAAAGATAAAATAGCCAAATTATCTTTATTTCCTTTTATGTATACACAATTAATTTCAACAATTATATAGAAATCATAAATACTAATTACATTATGAAAATAAATATACCATTGTTTAGAGGATTACTTTACGCTATAAATCAATTTTAATAATCAACTTACTTTATATTATCAGCCGATTTAAATAAAACATATAAGGGTTATGCTATATAGATTTATTCTTTAAAAAATTCATTAAGAAATGTAGTTCACATCCATTCAATATAAGGGTTAATGACAAAAAAAGGCCAAACTTTCGTCAAATTTTCAATTATAACTTGAACTTTAAAATGTAGCAATAAAATACTCAAATTTTATTTTTTAATTCTAGCTCGACAATGGTTTAACCATTATCTTTGTTGACGTGACACTGCCACATGTCAAGGGATGCTCATTATTCAAACACGTCAGTATAATTAGCAGAAGTCAGTCTGATTATTGAAACGATGTCATTTCATGATAAAACTGAGATGACATCGTTTCAACAAATGAACAACAATCTCATCATTCTCGATCTATAACCTAAATTAGGATTGAATTTTTTATGAAACCTTAAAATTTGATTGAGATTTGATTATTCTTAGATTTTACGAGCTAAGACTGTAAAAACCTCTGTAATGAGATCATAAGTTGTAACACACCATTGCCATAGTGCATATGCCCGAACATCCATAGAATTTTTTCGAGAATATACCTATGGGAATGGCATGTTAAAGCAATCACATTCATTTATTGAGACATCTTACATAACACAAGCATTTAAGAAGATCAAAACTTCCCATTTTATTCATAAATATGAACATACATTGTAGCATTACAGTACATAATCCATATATATACATTATTGAAAATATCTAAGAGTTTGCTACTCTTTACAAGACGTTTTATATGAAGTGGAATGTTACACCAAAATATCCTATATAGACTCTTTAGTGTTAGCTAACCAACCTTTGAATCATTCTTGCTCCAAAACACAAATACTAGACTTCTACTTGATCTGCTTAGGAGTTAGAACTCCTTTGAACCTAAAAAACAACGTTGCAATTTTGATGAGTTTACAAACTCAATGAGTGAACTATCATCGATGTGCTCACTCATATCATCACTCATTAACATATATATAGTCCATTTTACCAAATATATCATATAAATGAATAACTCACATCACATCACATACTTCATTGATTTCAACCATTCAATATTTCATCTTAGTTTAATGGCCATGTTAATTCAATTAGTCAATAAGGTATATCCATTCAATCATTTCATAAATAAGGATGCATATGTAAATGCACATGTGACTCATTTCATTTTTATTTTGTTGTGACCGATCGCTTATTTAATTGTCCTGTATCTGTTGTAGATACCAGGCTCATTTTATATATTGTCCGTACCTATTATGGATACTGGGCTCATTGATAACTGAGCCTGTGACTCTTTGTGCATATTTATGAGCTTTAAGTTCCTTTACATTTAGGTCACTCCGATCACAACTCTTTTATCTATTCATGCATTTCAATGTAATGAGATGCAACAATTCACGTATGATGCATTCATTATTTCACATTCGATATATTCCAGTCATATATCACATTCTTTGGCTCTAAGTATGGCATTCAACATTCAGTTAAGAACACATATTTTCATATTCACATACATTTACAAAACACTTCCAATACATTTCCGAATATCATTCTCCTCGAATAGATGATGGTTCGAAATTATCACAATCACATGAGCAGTAATTTAATAACTGAATTTTAAACAAAGCAACTAAATTATGGTGAGAGAACATCTAGTTTGACTCACAATATGCTCCAGAATAGCTATTGCCTTGACGATCTGACAATGTCTGAATGCGGTCAGTCAGTTTGTGCTTTTATATCATGCAATACACATATGTATACGTTGCTAACTTGTTTAATCAATGTATATGTGTTATGTTTAATGTATGCTCAATTGACTATCCGGGGTATGTAACCATATTCACAAATCTTGTTCATTCATTCGTCATATCTTGTACATAACTTATTGGCGATTAGATTAATGCTTTAAGACATCTCAATTACTTTAAATTCATTCAATTATACAATTATTTATCATTTCCTAACATTCCATACTCACACAACTTTCAAAATTCTCATTCAATTATACCTAATTCATGACTTATATCCCTTGCATCACATTTGCATTCATAAGAATACCTTCATTTCTTTAACAACTCATACTTCCCAAATTCAAATACATTGATATCAAACCATCCGTTCCTTAATTCTCACATCAATTATCAACTTAAACTTATCAAACCCTTAATCAATCAATCAAATAACCATCTAGGTTCATTTCCAACCTTAATCAAATCCAAATACACCAACGTAAAGTAACTTATCCTTAGTTAGTTCAATAATCACAAAAAATAGAGTTTTTCATTTCCCAAGCATTTCTTACGATCGTGGGTACCTTTCCACAATCGTGGAAAGAGAAAACAGAAACTTTTCTTCTCCAGGGCATTTCCCATGATCGTGGGTACCTTTCCATGATCGTGGAATGGGTGAACAGATGATTCACCGTCCCTTTCCTTCAATCTTTTTCCAAATTTTAACACCATCATACTAATCTATTAATCATACCTTAATTATACCTAAATTATACTTCATTTTTTCATCAATTTCATCACCAATTCCAACTCAAAATCATTCAATTGATAACTCATAAATCATAGTCTTTCATGCATCATAATCAAAATAGAACTATCATTCACCTTAACCCTAACTTATCAAACACTCCCAATACACCCATTTTTCTATATAGTTACATCATCATTTACACTTCAAATCTCAATCTAAACCATCCATATATTCCACTATTTTCAAGCATCAAAAACAAAACATAAACCATACATTCATTCATCAAATTCCAGCACAACTTTAACATCAACCCTACATTTCACTCATCTCAATTTAATCATCATGAATGTTTCTATCTTAACATACCATAGAGATAAAAATCACTTGTTCGGCTCAAAACCTCCTCAATCTTCAAGCTAACTATCTCTCCAAATATGTAAGGACAAGGTATACTCTAAAAACAAGGTGGGAATATAAGGGTTTCAATTTCAAGGTGAAGATTATGAAATTTTGGCAAAATTTCAAGGGTTAGGGAGATTATGTGAGAAAGAAGGAGAAAACATAAAACCAAAACATGGAAGAAGGTGGTCTTGCAAGTGTGAGAGACATGGGTGTAGGTGTGTGGAGGAGAAGGTGGACACAAGTCATGCCAAGTATCATGCTAAGACCTAACCATATGTCTTCTACTTCAACTTCCATTTGTCACTCCATAATTAGTCCATTTGTATCATAATCACTAGGCCATTTGTCACCCAATTAAACTACCATTTGTCAGTCATTTAATCAAGCCATGTATCACACTTTTATTAATCCATATGTTACTATTTCTTAGGCTTGATCACCCTAAGTTCCCTTGTATCAATTAGTCTTGCCAATTAATATTTTTCCTATACTGGATGCACATAACACTTCATCAATGACCCAATTATGACAAAAATTCTAATTCATTAATTGTAGTTCATCAAACCAGAATTCAAGATATGACCAATTCACAATCGCGAAATCATAACATAAACATTTAAAATCTTTTATACCCTGGAATAAATCAATTGAGTGCATAAACTATCTTTGCAATATGTACTAAATCATAATTCACGTATGTATGTGAATATGATGCATGCAAATGAAATGAACTTTATGTATTCTCATATGATATGACTCATATGACTTCATATAACAAATAAATTTCTAAGTGTAGGAATGGGCTGTTACATAAGTCTTCATAGCTTGCTTATGAATTCAAGAAATTCAAGAGACACAATAAGCTCCAAGCCAAATTTCTAGATGATGTGTTAGTGGTTGTTGTTGAGAACAATAAAACATCAGATTTTGATGATGAGTCGTCTTAGATATTGTCGAAGGTTTGGTTGTATTACGTGGATTAGAGAAGCCATTAGTGCTAATTGGATAAATAAGTGTCATGTTGGTGCTTGTTTGTATTGCTACTAGAAACTAATGGTGTTTAATGGTCATTGTTGTGAGTTGTTTTAGAATAGTGTGAGCAATTACCACTGGTTAGAGAAGAAGTGCAGCTAGCGATTGTGGCTCGCCATAGAGGAGAGACACAGCTAAGGCTGAGCTTGCGATGTGAGGAAGTGCCTCATTAAACACTGCTAACATGTCCTGGAGAGACGCAAGCATAGTTGCTCCTCTATGTTGCGACTAGGTCTTAATTGTAGTTGCACTGACCAATAGCTGTTGTTAAGGGAGGTGGTTGGTTACATAGGAGCACTAGAGTTGGGCAACGATTAGTCACTGATGATAGGCTACTATAACACACCCTATCATTCCTATTTGTTATTTAGGGATTTATGCTACAAATTGAGAAAGATGGGGTGAGTGTGATTTCGTGCGTGAGTGAGAGAAAATTTAAGTATTTAGGTTATAGATTGAGAATGATGCATTTGTTGTTCATTTGTTGAAATGATGTCTTCTCATTTTTATCATAAAACGACATCGTTTCAATAATCATATTGACTTCTACTAATTACACTGACATGTCTAATTAATGAGGGTCCCTTGACACGTAGTAGTGTCATGTCAACAAAGATAACAATCAGACTAACGTCAACTAGAATTTGAAAAATTGAAATTTTGGGCATTTTATTGCTAACTTTTTAAGTTCAGGCTATAATTAAAAAATTAACGAAAGTTTAAGCTTTTTTGGTAATTAACCCTTAGTATAATTCATTATCCAAGTTAGCTACTACAGCTAGGATTGATTTGATCAAAGCAAAAAATCCAATCAAAGCAAACCTATTAATTAGTGAAAATGTCTCTTAATAATCACTTCCCTCATGTTATGTATATTCTTTAGTCGCAAGGTATGCCTTACATGTTTTAGTACTACCCTTAACTTTTTGCTTTATTTTGATAACTTATTTGTTCCCAATAACATTTAAGTCCATTAGTAAGATCAGTCATATTTCATACTTGATTAGATTTTAAATAATTCATTTCCTCCTCCATAGCTTTCATTTATTCTTCTTTAATAAGATCAGTGAGAGTCTCATTTATATTTCTTAATTCAACCTCTTTTGTGAGATAATTATGAAAATTTCCTTTGTATTCTATGAGATACTTAATGTCTTAAGTCTCTTGAGTGCTCCCTGTTAAGTCATTTAAATTACATAAATTCTGAAATTAATTATTGTTGATGTGTTGAAATTATTATCCGAAATTGATGGAATTGCTCTATAATTGTTTACAGATGGTTTTCAACACTCTAAAGACGAAAAAGGACCAAAAAGATGCAAAAGAAGGAAAGAAATCTAGAATTCCCAATCTGGCCGAAATTCAGAGATTAGGCGTGGTCACGCCTAAGGATGGAATCTGGAGTCTGCAGAAATTCCAAAATTTGATCCAATCAAAACACAATCTTTCAAGATCCTCTTGGCCTCTTTCCAAGAAGTCTCCCACCGAAAATAGGAGTATACCTAATCTGGAAAAAATTAAGAGAAAATAATAAGAAGATTCACATCAAATAGGAGACTTGGGTTGATTGCCATATATATAAA
>JANTNU010000234.1:8152587-8172937 GCA_024752395.1 Erythroxylum havanense
CCGCGGTATAACCCGCAAACACACGCCGCAGTATAACCTGCAAACACCTACGGGTGGGGTGTGGGGTCCAACATTAATGAGATGGGACATTATTATTCCAGACAGACTGGCATATATTATACTCCTTGATTAGATCAGGTAGTAGGTCTCATAAGTTGTAAGCATGAGTTGTTTACAGTTAACATATGAATGCTAGCTAAGAGTAATAAGTACATTGCATGACTTGCATGAGACAATCGTATGGATAATCTATTCTATTGTCACTCTCCATTGATGTTGGGGGTTATAAAAGGCCAAAGGGTGTAAGAAACATCAATTTCGAGCAAGCGTTGTGTGAAAACAAGAGACTTTTTAATGAAGTGTTCATCATCTTCTCTCACTCTCTACAAACACTCTCTCAAAGGATACATCACAAAGCTAACACTTTGTGTGTGTTCTAGCCATTCTTCCTAAGAGGTTTCAAGTTTTGCTCTTTGAGTGGATATTATTAAAGAATTCCTCCTTTGGTTGTTGTGGTTTATGATAACACAAAGAGGTGAAGACAACAAAGAACGAAGGAGATTATAAGGTACACATCTTAAGTTCATGTTTTGTTAAAGTTACATCTAATGGCACTTGAAAGTTCATGACGTTTTAGGTTTTGTTTTATATTTCCACTGTTGTTTTCTATTTTTTATGCAAGTGATGCAAGATCAAAATCCAACAGTGGTATTAGAGCCATCGTATTCCTATTAGATGTAGTTTTTATTACATGTGTAATAGGATTGCATGGTTGTGACAACTGAGGTTTTGTTCTTAGAAAAATCAAAATTAAATTATTAAAAAAATTATTTTCATGATTTTCTTTCACTGATCTGCTTAGGAGATGTTTGTAGATGGTTTTCATGATTGAAAATTGAATAATGTGAATAAAATATTTATTTTCGAATTTTATAATATATGCATGAAAAATATTTTCTTGCAGAACATATGATGTTAATTGGCTAAATTATTGAGGTTGAACATGTTTTTCTTGGGATTTGATTCTGGAAGAATTATGTAAACATATTTAGAATGTGTTTAATTCTATGGAATTTTTTCAGACTTAATTAATTTTTTAATTAATCTTTCAAACAGTAAACAAATCTGGTTGGTTTTGTTGACATTGATGGAACTGTTTTTGTTTGATAATTTTGTATGTGTATGTTTTGGTTCCAGAACCTTAAAAATATTTTTATGTGATAAAAATGTGTTATTTTGATGTCTTATGCATGCCAAAATGAATTTTCTCAAAATTAGATTTCCTAAAAAAATTTAGATTTCAAAATTGTCATTTTTATGTGTTTGGGTATAGTTTCGGTTATATTGATGATTTTGGGTGATTCCAAAATTATTTTGATGAACTTGAAATGACCTAGAGATGCATGGAATGATGATTTGTTGTTACAAAAATTTTGAGAAATTATGGAAATTAATTTTAAATTAATTCGGTGGAGCATTAAATTTTTTAGTATGACTAGAAAGTGGCATGTGTGAAAAAATTAAAGTGTTTAATTTTGACATCAAATAATTAATTTTAAGGGATATTAATTTTTGAATTAATTTTTATAGATTGGAGTTTAATTTAATTTGATTAATATTAAATTCCAAATCATTTAATATGATTATTATTAAATTCCAAATCGAAATGACATGTAAAATTAAATTTAGCCTAGATTAAAATTAGTAAGCCATTTGATTCAAAAGTTTAATCGAATTTCAAATTTTAGGATCCATAAATTGTCACAACCAAAACTTAGGTGTTTAAATTGATGCATTAGATGTTAGGATTGTTTGGACTTGCATGATGAATGGTTACGGATTTAAGCCCAATATGATTGAGGTGTCCATATCATGCCATATAGCTATAATGACTATATATATATGATATATACAAGACCATCCTAGTTAGATGAGACCTAAATCGAAATCCCTCACTTAAATATTAAAACTAATGTCTTTTATTAATATGGTGAGAACCAGAGTTCTTTTAGAGTTAGGGTTGTTGGGCAAACCTAAGCCCACTTCACACAAATATGTTTTATCTGAGGAAATATGATTTTCGAATTAATGGGTTAGTTTTGACTAGAAGAGTTGATTTATTGGGCAAACCTAAAGTCAACGTGGACAGAGGCAAAGTTGGGTATTGTACATGAGATGTACATGTATCAAGAGTTAATAGCCCAATGTGAGTGCACACATCAACAATTGATAACACTAGATTCGATAGTTGCATTATAAATGCAATTAGTATAAACGATACATACTGATTAACCTAAGGTGGCTTGTTGGGCAAACCTAAGGTCATTCTTAGGGATATTAGATATCGACCCACTAGGAGAACTTTTATACAAGTGCTCTCAAATTCATATAGAAGGTCATGGATCTATGAGAAAATAGTGGGAGCGATATTGCATGTTATTAAAGTCTTAATTAGCATGCATTTACGTACAATCAAACATCATTTCTCTCTTTAACATTAAGTTGCAAGAATCAACACCACGACCACTAGTGTGAACCTATGCTCACTTATGGAAGCCAATAAGTTGACTGAACCCAACTTCCTAGACTGGTTTAAAAACCTGAGAATAGTTCCAGATTCCCCTACTACTGATGCTTTTGGTAGTGATTAGAAGGTATACAGAAAGCATCTTAATGATAGTGAGACGGCTAACTACATAATGTTGGCCATCATGTCACCAAAATTGCAAAAGCAACATGAGGCTATAAATGCTCATATCATAGTCTATCATCTGAGGAAGTTGTTTGATGAGCAAGTCTGAAAGGTTCGAGACCTCAAGGTTGCTCTTCCGCTCCAAGATAGATGAGGGGACATCTCTAGTACAGTATGAACTGAAGATGAATGGCTATATTAAGAGGTTGTCCTCCTTAGATTTCCTTATTAATCATGAATTAAGTATAGACTTAATTCTGACTGGTTTGACTGATAATTATTCACAATTTGTGCTTAACTATAGGATAAACCAAATATCCACCACGATTCTTGAATTGATCAACTTGCTTAAAATAGTTGAGCCATTTGTCAGGAAGGATAGTAAGGATGTAATGCTGATGGACTCTTCTAGTTCGAGGGGGAAGAACCAAAAGAATCCTAAAGGAGTTGTGGTTAATAAGAAAGATAAGGAGATTGCCCTTAAGGGAACATGCTTCCATTGTGGCAAGGACTACCATTAGAAGAGGAACTGTAAGGCCTATCTAGAGTCACTGAAGCAGAAGAAGGCATCTGACGCCCCATTTACTTCAAGTATTTATGTTATTGATATTAATATTGTTTCTAATAACAACATATAAGCATTAGATACCTGTTGTGGCTCACACATATATGCTAATATGCAGGACCTCAGGAACAGTAAACAACTCAACAAGGGAGAGTCAAACCTGCGCGTGGACAATAGAGTAAGACTTGCTGCATTAGTCATAGGAACTTATGTATTGACACTTCCTAGTGGGCTTGTAATAGAATTGAATAATTGTTTTTATGTATCTGTATTGACTAAGAATATTATTTCAGTTTTTAGTCTTGATAAAGCTAGTTTCCATTTAAATTTTAGTAACAATGGTTGTTCTAATTGTTTGAATGAAATGCATTATACTATGGGTACATTATGCAATGGAATATACATATTAGATATGTCCAATCTAGTTTTAAATATTAATAGTAATAAAAGATAAAAAGAGATATTATTAAATCATCGTACTTATGGCATTGTCGCCTTGGCCATATAAGTGAGAGACGCATGACTAAACTAAACAAATATGGTAGTTTAGAGTCATTTGATTATGAATCATATGACACATGTAAATCTTGCTTATTAGGCAGGAGGGAAAGGGTGAACAAACTACTAGGTTATTGGACTTTATACATTCAGATGTATGTGGTCCAATGTCCATATCTACCAAAGGTGGTTTCCTATACTTCATTACCTTTATCGATCATTATTCACGATATGGGTATTTGTATCAAATAAGATACAAATCTGAGGTCTTTGAAAAGTTCAAAGAATTTAGAAATGAAGTAGAGAAATAGTTAGGCAGAAGTATTAAAACACTTCAATCAAATCGATGTGGTGAATACTTAAGTCAAAATTTTCTAATTTATTTAAGAGATAATGGGATAATATTCCAGTGGACTCCACCTTACACGCTACAACACAATGGTGTGACAAAAAGGAGAAATCAAACCTTGTTGGACATGATGAGGTCAATGATGCGCTTACTAGATATGTCAAAATCCTTTTGGGGATATGCACTTGAGACTACTGTTTATGTGTTAAATAGAGTCCCTTCAAATTCAATTGATGTTACTCTACCTATGAAGAAGTTCTGAAGATTTAAGAATCTAAAAAATGGTTTCAAGTTGTGAAATCTGAAATGGATTTCATGTATAAAAACTAAGTATGGACTTTAGTTGACCCTCCAGAGGGGTAAAACCTATAGGGTCAAATGGGTTTTCAAGAAGAAAACTGACATGGAGGATAATTTAGTTACCTATAAAGCTAGGCTTCTAGCTAAAGGTTATCGTCAAAGATAAGAAGTTGACTATGACAAAACATTTAACCTGGTAGCCATGCTTAAATCCATTATGATACTCTTGGCCATTGCTGCTCATTATGATTATGAGATATGAAAAATGGATGTGAAAATAACTTTCTTTAATGGAAACCTAACCGAGGATGTGTACATGACACAACCCGATGGTTTCATATCCAATGATGGCAAAAAGGTATGCAAGTTTCAAAAATCTATTTATGGATTTAAGCAAGCATCTAGGAGTTGGACTACTAGATTTGATGAGACAATCAAAGAGTTTAGTTTTTCACAAAATTTGAATGAACCTTGTGTGTATAAGAAGGTTATTGGGATTGCAATTGTATTCCTTGTGTTGCATGTAGATGACATACTATTAATAGGAAATGATATCTCAGCTTTACAATCAATCAAGATTTGGTTGTCCAAGAATATCTCCATAAAAGAACTTAGAGAAATAACTTATATTTTAGGGATAAGAATCTATAGAGATAGATCTAAGAAGTTATTGTTCTTGCTCAGTCTACATACATTGACAAGATGCTAAAGAGGTTTAGCATAGAGCAGTCTAAGAGAGGTTATCTTCCCATGATGTATGGGATTACACTCTCGAAATTTATATGTCCAAAGACATATGACGAGAGGACTTGAATGAATTTGATCCCTTATGCTTCTGCTATAGGATCAACCATGTATGCCATGTTATGTATGAGACCCAATGTATTCATATGCCCTAAGTGTTATGAGTAGATATCAGTCGGATCTTGGGGGCGACTGTCAAGAATATCCTTAAGTACTTAAGAAGAATTAAGGATGTATTCTTAGTATATGGAGAAGGGGATCTTGTTATGAGTGGGTATACAGATGTCAGTTTCCAATCCAATAGGGATGACTTTAGATTCCATTCAGGATATATTTTTACACTGAATGGTGAAGTAGTCAGTTGGAAGAGTTCTAAACAACAGACAACTGCAGATTCAACAACTGAAGCAGAGTACATTGCTGTTTCAGAAGTACGAAAGGAAACAGTTTGTATCAAGAAGTTCATAGTGGAACTTGGATTGGTTCCTAGCATCATTGACCCAATACAATTATATTGTGACTACAATGGTGCTATAGCGTAAGCAAAGGAACCGAGATCTCATCATAAATCCAAACATCTACTCAAGTGATATCATTTGATTAGAGAAATCATTGGTAGAAATGATGTCAAGATAAGAGAGTGCCCATGGATCAGAATATTGCTGATCCTTTGACTAAGCTAATTCCTCAAAAGAGATATGAATCTTATGTACTTGCCTATAGTATTAAACAAGGTGATTGGCTTTAGTGAAAGTGAGAGGTTGTTAGAGAAGTGCTCTAAAGGCAATCACCTTTAGCATTTATTGTACAAATCTTTTGATTAATAAAAAGGCTTTTTTGTTAATTTGTTGTTCATGTTCTTTATGAATTGATAGTGATCTTAATTCGAATTAATGAAGTCCTTGATATATTATATAGCATAAGGAAATCATGATGAGATCATGATAATGAGATTCCTATCATGCATAATTATTTTAGTATCTAAATTATCCCTAGTCATAGAATTAATAAGACAGGACATTATTAATATCGACAGACTAGCACATGTTATACTCTTTGACTAGATCAAGCAATGGATCTCATAAATTGTAAGCATGAGTTGTTTAGAGTTAACATGTGAATGCTTGCTAAAAGTAGTAAGTACATTGGATGACCTGCCATGAGACAATCATATAGATAATCTATTCTAGTGTCATAGATAGTCTCATCATAGCAATGATGCAAATATCCTTAGACTTGAGGTTCTCAAGGATATCTTGGACACTAATCATGTACTTTGATTCCATTCCTTATTACCTTTTAGAGGTTGCTCATAGAGTAGTGATTGGGTATAGCTTAAGGTATTCGAAGGTAATTGAGTAACTAATAAAGGATTTACCACTCATAATAGAAGAAGATGATACCCACAATCTCATGTTGGGCTCATTACTCGAGAATCTCTGGCCATAGTCGAAATGTTATAAAGACAGTCTTCAGTGACATATCCAATTGAGTAATGACCATTAGGGACAAGAACTAACATCACTTAGGCTAGATGTGATGTAGTTAGTCTAGTGGGAGTTGACACTTTAACCATACTTTGAACCAAGTGGGGTATAGATGGTGAAAGGACGAATTGCACGAGAACATTGTCTGTGGAAGGGTTCGTAGTAAAACTACTAACTTTTGGGTTAATTAGGGCTTATGATGTGTTGCTAGATACTACTCATGACTTACTTGAATTAAACGTTAATTTAAGCGGCCAACATAACCAGGAACCTAATAGGTTACATGCATTGAAGATGCGAAGAATGATTAAAATGGTTTGGATAGGGATCTAAAATATGAGAGATGAATGATTAAGCGACACAAGTGTGAGAATTTAGGGTTATTTGATTATGAATGATATGACGGATGTAAATCTTACTTATTAGGTAAGATGACAAAATTACCTTTTAATAAGCAAGATGGCAAAATTACCCTTTAAAGAAAAGGTGGAAGTTTCATGCTAAATTAAGTGGGATTAAAAGCCACTTAATTCCCACTAACTCTTCATTGATGTTGGGGTTAGAGGAAGGCCAAAGGGTGTAAGAAACATCAATTTTTGTGCAAGTGTTGTGAGAAAACAAGAGATTTTTTGGTGAAGTGTTCTTCATCTTCTCTAACTCTCTACAAACACTCTCGCCAAGAATACATCACAATGCTAGCACTTTGTGTGTGGTCTAGCCATTCTTCTTAAGAGGTTTCAAGCGTCGCTCTTTGCGTGGATATCATTAGAGACATCCTCCTTTGGTCGTTGTGGTTTATGACAACCCGAAGAGGTGAAGACAACGAAGAACGAAAGAAATTATAAGGTACACATCTTAAGTTAATGAGTTAATGTTATGTTAAAGTTACATCTAATGGCACTTGAAAGTTCTTGGCTTTTTGGGTTTTGTTTTATATTTTCGTTGTTGTTTTGTATTTTTTATGCATGTGATGCAAGATCAAAACCCAACAGCTATAATCGTAAGCGAAATGACCCTTATTACCATAATTATAGCATTTCATACTCTTCATATTTTTCTTCTTTAAAGCATGTTTTTGTTTACCATGTTGGTTCCACTTGGCCTTCTTTAAGTACTAAGCATTATCGATATTTTTCGTACTTTTTTTCCTCTTGTATCCACTATGATGCTTACGCTTTTTATTTATAACTCCATATAAGCCAGAACTAGATGCATATATATTAAAGGTCATCTCAAAAGCTTTAAGATTTCCCTCTTCTAATATAAGATGTCTCATAACATCATTTATCATCTTAATGTTCTCATTATTAATCAAATGAATTTTCATATGCTCCTAACTTAGATAAAAAGAACAAATAATTGCTTGCATTTTTTATTTATTAGATAACTTATGATTAAAATCTCATAGCTCACTTATCTTATTTAATATATGCTTAAACTCTTTTTGTAACGTGCTCAAGTTGTTTTTTAATACATGTTAAACTTGATAGTAATCTTATTAAGTAGTCGAAGTAAATCACTTGTCCTTAGTAATCTTATTCTTTTTAATTAAACCTATATATAATGTTATTATTCATACTGCTCAAGAATATAACATAGGTTGATGCATTATTCTTCTTCGTATCTCATATATTTCACGATCTCTTTTTTGTTGGATCCTATTTCCTTCCTCAAGAATATTCAAGACTATGTTTATCAATTTTAAAGCCTCTTGAACTTCCAATATATATTAAAATTTCATACTCTAAATTTCATAATTTTAAACATTCAATTTTCACCCTTATTGAGTTTACCAATAATATTCTTCAACATATTAGTCATATTTGAAACACTAAATTTTTACATTAAGAGAGACAATAATGTGCATACATATTAATATAATTTATATTTAATTCATATAAATATACACATTTTGTTATACACAGGATGAATAATTAATTTTCAAATGCTTATGAAATTAAAAGATCATAAAAATTCTCAATCAATATTTATATAACAACTAAATATCAATTATGATACAAAGTTTAATTGTAAATACAATATATGTAACACGAATAATGGGATGAGAAAATAATAAGTTTTTTTGTATAAAAATAAGTGTAAAATAAATGACCTTAAAGTTAACTCATCATATTTCAATACAATAAATAGAATTAGTACAAAGATATGTACATTTAGCCAAAGATAAATAGTCACAAATTATACATATAACATATGAATTAGATAATCTCTACACAAATCAAAAATATGACTTAAATATAATAAACTCTTTGTGAAATAGAGTTAACTATTATATATGGTAAAGCTCTAGAAATACAATATGCAATGGCTCTAATTATCTTGATAAAGAAGCCTATAGGGCATACATTCTTGATCAATTCTCTTCTTATATTTTCTGGCAAATACAGCCACACCAGCCCATATGATTTCATATTACGTGATTCCTAATTCCAAAGCATTTTTGATAGCTTACCCCTTGGTTTCGAATGTGTTTACTCTTGTGTAATTTACTTTTAACATTTGTGAATGCCAAACAACATATAGTTTTTAAATTATATTATTAATATAATTAACATATTGTGTTAAATCTTTTATGAACAATAGTTGTAAATTGAATGGAGTAACTATCCTAACATGATAGTGACAGGTCTCACTATGCCAGAATATATAGAAGTCTAAGTCTCCCCCTTGTATGAGGTATTTTCCTTAAAATAAACTTTCAATAATGAGAGTTTTGTTAACTCATAAAACTTAGGGATTATATATACAATGAACAAATTATTTGACTAACACAATAATAAACTCACGTTCTTAAACATTAACATATAAAATTATAGCCATTCACTTATTTATAGTAACTTTATTATTGAAATAATCAAAATTTTTATTATGATTTATTTTAATTTCAATTAGGAATTATTAATTTTAATATAATTACGAAATATAATTAACAAAATTTTAGAATTAGTTTATAATTTAAGACCATTTTAAATTTAAATTTGGTTATAGTTATAAAAATAAAATTAATAAATCCTAATTGCAAACTTGTTTCAAATTTGATTATTCTTCATCTGAGATCTTAAACAATTAGATCTAAATTTTAAATATATTATTTCAAGAGTCAAATACTTCTTATTCTATTTCTAGAATATTATAATTTATGCACCAAATAATTCTTATTTCAACTCTAGATCACTTTCAGTTTAATTATCAATATCCACTTATTCTATATTTAGATTAAGTTAACCTTCTAATAAGATAATACTTATTCTAGGCTTAGATTAAGTTAACCTTGTAGTCAAATAATACTTATCATTAAGTTTAGAATAAAATAACTTTCACGTATTCTATCTTTAAATTAAGTTAATTCAATAGCGAAACAAGACTTATTCAAGATTAGGTTACCTTTAACCTTTAGAAAATTAACACTCACCAACCACTACCAACAACCATCATTCATCGACGCCTACCAGTCAGCGTCCATAGCAAATTAGCAACTCGCCAACGATATGTGCCGCCGTCCATTCTCATGCGCGCTGTCGATCTAAAATGTATATCAAGTCCACATATATGACTCATAATGTTTCGATTTTTCAATCCTTTGTTTTTTTTCAGTTTGATATGGGATTTTATGGTCAAAGAAGCCGAGAAACAACATGAGCCCACGCACCGAAACAAGCCGAGAAGACGAAAATGGTTAACTAATATTCTAATAAGTGCATTAACAATAATTGATGACTTGCACCTTTAGTGAACATTTGAACTTGTAGAAGTGACGTGGATTATACCGTATAATATGTGGAAAAATAAAAGGGGGAAAGTGAGTTCGAAAAAGTCTCCGTTGGCAAAACTTTCGGAGCCCATAATCTTTGACTGCGCTTCTTGAACAGGGTTCAAAGCAGTTCGACAATACTTTTATTAGGACATCAATGTTGTTTTGTTTTTAGTTGTCATTTGTAAGAATAAATTTCTTTATCTTTTGCCTAAACTTCAAATCCTTTAAAGGCACCAATTATTTCTTTTTCTCCTTTTTCCAGCAAAGCGGACAAAAGAATTATGGAGATTTGCAAAAAAAAAAAAAAAAAGGAGTTAGACTTAGAAAAGAAGCTTCGATTTGCATGCGTTTGGGTAGGTAGGTTGTATAGTTTCTAGTCTTAACTTTAATTGGTGTTCAACTGGTGAACTTTCAACTTTGGTTGTCTAAAGATTAAGAATATGAGTGGTCTCTTGAATTGATCTCCTATTTACTAATGACAGCCTAAAAAAGTTTAGTCTAAAACATCCTTGACGGTCGGGGAAACAAAAAAGGAAAAGGGAAACTGATTTAGTTGTCTTTCTAATTCTCTTTTGAATTGGGAGTGAAATGGTTAAAGTTTAAGGTAAAAGCTGATTCTAAAATTCAAGCCTATTTATAACATGATACCTGAAAAAAGATTTGTGGTAACCAATTACATTGAAAAGTGCTGTGGGTAATGGTTGACATGTTGGACAATTTTGTCTTATCTTATAAAGTTGGATAATTATTAATATAGTTTGATCCAGATAAGTTACCATCAGAGACTCGTGTAGGCAACACGCGTCATTCACTATTGAGGCACATTGCTGGGCGACACGTGTGATCACTTGCAGTTGACGTCAACGGATGACGTACAGTGTGCTGACACCATGCTGACGTCAGCAGGCAGCAACTATAGCAATTTTAAAAAGTACAAAAAATTCAGATTTTCAGTAAAGGTGCCTTGGGTGTTTTAAGTGAGCTTCCGGATCTGGGAAATTCATTAAGTAAATTTTTCATATTTTTTATTTATTACATTAGTAATAAATTAATGTTTAATTCTAGGAAAATGAATTAAGGTGTTATGAATTCGATTTCAAGTGAATTTTCATACTTCAAACATCAGATGAGGGAGTCAAGTTTTCATATCTTAGGTTTCATGTTGGGTGTTTGAGATCGCATGATAGTTACTCAAAAAAAGAATTAAGACATTTTAAAACCATTTTAATGAACTTTTGTGCAACGAACTTGCCATAAGGGAGATACATGAGGTTATCATATCTTGGGTGCTCGGTTTAGTGTTTGGTGATGCATAATAGTTGCTCTACTGAGATTTTTCCTTTGCAAAAATCTCAAATAAAGTTTTCAGAGAATGTCTTTAGTACGAGTGTGTGAAAATGAGACTGTACATTCAGATTTTTGCATTTATTGATGTTACATGATCACATACCATATGCCCATAAAGAATATGAGGATAACAGAAAGATGTATCCCTTATGTTTATGGATTTTTTGAGTGTTGATGAGGATGTAGTCACCGTAGTAACCTTTTGAGTTAGTATTTTGAATTGTTCAGGGGATGTCTTTGGTCTCATGTTTGGTTATTCTACCTACGGGTATTAGCCTTACATGAGATTTGAGATGTGCATAAAGGCATTGGATAAAGGAAAGTTGTTGCTTAAATGATCTATTAGCCCCACAGGTTGTAGTGTCATGAGGGTTGATAGTTTGTATTCTAATCACTTTTATGTGGAGGTCTAGTTGTATATATTATGTATTCAGACCACAAGTGTTTCATAATATATTTGACCAGATTTTCAGTAAAGATACTATTTAATGACTTTGAGTATCACTATTGTCCTACATTTGTGCTGATTTAAATATTATCATTTTGAAGTCACCTTTTCGATCAAGAAAATTTATGTCACCATTGAAACCCTAACTGGTTTCAATACAAAGAAGCGGACGAATGATGTATTGAATGCTATGGAGATAACTGAAATCGATATGACCACACGGACAGATAGGTCATCTCCATCTACATCCATGAGCTCAAGAGTTCATAAAACAACCTATGAAGTCTAGGATCGGTCTAACAGATTATGTTTGATGACCATTAAGAGATCCATACCTGACCATCTGCTTAGTGGACTTTTGAATACAGACATAGCGAATGAGTTTCTTGGTAATGTCTCCCAAAGATACACAGTCTCGCCTAATGTTGAGAAAAGTGCTTTGATGAAAGAATTATTCTTCATGTGGTATATGGGAGAAGGGGGAGTAATGGAGTACATATCAAGAATAATTTATCTTCACAGTAGATTGAAGATGTTGAGCATTCCTCTTTCTGATGTCTTTATTATTCACCAAACATTCAGTTAGAGAATATAAAGGTTTTCTCTAAGTTTAGCATTGGCGAGAGGAAACACGTTTTCTTTAATGTTATTTAGTATTTAGTGAGAAAAAAACAGGATTTCTCTAATGCAGTTTAACATATGTGATTTAGCATAAAGTTGGAGAAATCGAGATCTATAAATGAAAATGATATAATTTTGATAATAAAGGTATCATCTTAGTTTGTCACACTTCATTTTCCTATTCATGTTAGTGAAGTATTAGGTATATGTAATCATATTGAATCTGTGTCACACAAGACACATGTATTTGATACTTTTTGGTATCGAAAGCCTTGCAGGACGGAATGATGGACTTTTGTTATATTTGGATCAAATATTCTGTTTTAGACTCAGACGACTAATTCAGTAGTGTGGCTTAACTGACTTTTTAAATTATTTAAAACTAGAATTAAAACCACAATTAATGCTTATCCAAAGGAGAGAATGTTGGATAATTTTGTCCTATCTCACAAAGTTGGACAATTATTAATTGCATTTTTTGTTTTTTTAATAACTTATCTGTTAAATTACTTAATTTAATCCAGGTAAAGATAATAAAGTGACCCAATAAATGATCTAAATTAATGGGTTGAAGTCAGTGTGAAAAATTGATCTCATTCAGTATAGGTCGGGCCCATATCGAGCCTGTGATGTGAAAGCCTAATATAGAAGTTATATATAAAGGTTAATGTTTCCTGTAATTGTTCATATATCAATTGTAAACATAAGGATTCTCTGATTTGTTAAGAGAGCTTACATTTTCAGAAAACTGTAGAAAGACTTTACTCGCATCCTGAAAAGCAGTTCTCATGAAGGCAGCGGTGAATTCGTGCTCAATTCAGCTTCGGAAAACTCGTTTGAAGATATGAATATCGAAATCAGATATTTTTCACATTTCTTCATTTCTTGTCCTTTTAAGTTTGACCTGGGATACGTAATTAAGGTATTGTTACATATTACATAACATTCATCATTTCTTAACTAAAAGCAAACAAAAATTATAGCATTTTTGGCCTCGGATTCTCTTCTTTTTTATCCATCATACACTAACCTTAAGACTCCATTTTGATTTGAAAGATGCGATTTTAGACCATAATTGTTTTTGAGTTCTAATTCATACAAAAACATGAAATGTAGTGGTGCGGACTCTACTAAATCATGCCTCGAGAGAAGTAGCCTGAATGATGAAGGGAGGGCTCTCAAAGAATCTTCTTCTACAGAAGTCATGAATTTGAATCTCAAAAACTTCAAAATTTTGTTAAAAAATAAAACAAGTTTTATTTAAGAGTTTTTTACTAATTTTTTGAATTAGTATATGGAAAATTAAATTAAATATTTATTAATTACGATTTAATATAAACATTAATAAGTAAATTGTCTTAGTTATTATTGTAAGCCGTACATTTATATAAGACTCAATTTAACTATCAAAAAATTACAGAAGAGTACATTAGTTTTACACTTTAATGTCCATTCCTTTATTAACTTTCATAGAGGAGAATTAGAAATCCAGGAGAGAGTTAGAAAGAGTTGCAAATATATTTTTATTGAAATTTGCATTTTGCTTTAAAAAAAAAAAAAAGAGAGTGAAAGAGCGAAAGAGCATAAGGGCACTTTTAACAAAGGGAAATGGCCTGTCACTTTGTGGAGAAGGTTGTTTTGCTCAATGTTAGTTAAAGAGTGCCGGACACACTAATGGAGTGAAACATGAAATTACCTCAAAAAGAGGAGCAACATCAGTGGAAAGGGACCCAATGACTTAGTCACAGTCCCACATTCGTATGCAACATCAGCTTCTTTTTGCAAGGGATAGACCTAAACTCATGGGTCCACTTGTTAAGCCACCAATCCTATTGGTGGGGGTTTAGTCATTCCTGCTTGGACCCACTTTGACTCTTGGCCTGGCTTATTAGCTCTGTTTCCAAGTATAATAATAACAGCTTATAGTACACTTTATCGAATTCTTAATTCTTACAGCTAAATTAAGCGATTCAATGAAGGAAAGAAGTAGAAAAACGATGATTTAAAGAAAGTACTCATGATTTAACCTTCTGGATCAGTTAGGTGTTTCCTTAGTAATTATGTTAGCATCGGAGAAGACAATCAAGTTTGGTTAATAAAGCCATAGACATTGGAACAAATCTCTCTAGACCGCCATTATGTCCTTGACCGTTGAAATTGGTTACCCAACAAAAGGGGCAAAGAACCTTATGAATCAAAGCGAAAGATGGGTTGATGACCTAATCCTCTCTTTATTAAAATTAAGTAACAGAAAGTCTCCAAGTAATCCAAACTGAAGGGAAGACTTTGTGGATTGTTCGAACCCTACTTTCAAATATGTCATTTGTAGCACGATATGGTATCATCATTATATATACAGGGTAATATGTCCAAAAACATGTTTGTGGGTAACTTACTCGTAGCTTCTCGGAAGATTTGTACAAGTAAAACCTGACATGCATAGATCTCGTAAGTCATTAGTATCACAAAATTCAACTTAAATCCGTGACCAAGGAAAGCTTTGAAATTGTTTCTGAAAATGCTTTTTATAGAATTAATCACCGCAAAACTAACTGTTCTACGACCAACAGAAATGGTGGAACATGATGGTACAGTCTATAAAAATTTGACCTGAAAATTTAATATTCCAAGATTACTTGATCGTTATCATGCGTGGGTGCACCAAGATTATTAAAAAAAAACAACGTAAGATTCTGTAGAGTTAAGCACTTAAGAAAGGGAATAGACATGATTAAAAGTTGGATTTCAAAATCCTTCTCTTCTTAAATTATTAACAAAGATACTTACTTTGTTTTCTTTAAGTTTACATACCTCATCGAACCTTAAGGTCTCTATTATATATAACATGATACGTGTCGTTTTTCAGTTCTGTATTTAGATCTATACAAACACAAATTGAGAAAATAAAACAGAGACACATCTGAGAGTTATCGAGCAGTGTCTCCTTTTTAATTTTTGGGGACAAAAAAGTGATGATTGGAACAATAAAGGGAGCCCATATGTGGAGATATCCACCAGCAGAGGATGATCATGCTATCCCATTATGTTTATTTTGTTTTGTGTATATGACCAACATACATATCAAATCTCTGAAGTGGCAAAGAAGAAACACCACAAGAAAGATTTCTGCTTCATGCAATTCTGACTCAACTGACGAACACTATATGCTACCAACAAAATATCCAACATCATCTTTCTCAAAAGTTCATAGACACATGTATTTGCCGTCCACACACAAATTAATGACCCGACAAACAGTAGGCGTACACCTGGATTAGCAACTTATATATCGTTCGAAATTTATGTTTCTGGTTGCACATAAAATATTGATATATATATAGATAGGATCGAGGGTCAGGAAGGCAATCAATGAAGTTGGCATGCTTATCATGCAAAGAGGATAATTACAGTTAGTGGCTTTGTAAGAAAGTGATATCATCATCTTACAATCATCAATGCAGTGTGGTCGTTATTCCAGCATTTGGACATCATCTGATTGTGCAACTACTAGCTAGGGTTGTTTCTTTTCTCTTTCTCACCACTTCATTGCAAACTTATATGCATTTTCCGCATAATGAAAAATAAGAATAACCCATCAAAGTTTATTCCTCCATGATACCCATTGTTCTCCAAAGTTTCACAATCTTATGGAAGTACAACGCCAACATACAAGCAGCATAAGTATATAATCACTTTCTTCAGTGTTTTTTATGCTCTAATTAAAAGGAAGGGAAGCAATGAATCAACCACTTTTGAAGCTTCATATCTTTAGACCTATATACAGTTATTGAGCTATTCATGATGCATATATAAAAATAGAATTTTATATCTTTAGTAGTGGACTGATCACTAATAAGATTATGACCAACTAAAGCTATCGGCTTCATACAGTTGTAGCATACGAATTTGAACCATGTGAGAAGTTTTTCGTTTTAAATTTTGCTTATGCAAAAAGGACTTTTTCCCATTTAAATCAGGACTTAAAACAGAACATTACTATTCAGCTATATCGTCTCATTCGTTATTCCGAAATTCTCTTTTTACCATCTATTTAATTTTCTTATGAACAAAAATTAAGTTTATTTTATATATCCCGTTGAAGGTGGTCAATGGGATAAGTTTAAGAATGCTAGACTTGAAAGGGCAATTTCCCCTGTAATTTACATGACCTAGTTCAATGGCAGCTATATGTGTGTGTGTGTGGGTACATGTCTATTTTAACAATAAAATGATTTGTAGACTAATAATGTGTGCTCATGTTGTCGTGTCTCGTGTTCATGTGACACATGTTCTTATGATCAATGATTCTTCGGTAACTATGAAATTTTTCTTCTTTTCCTAGACTATGTTGTTATGGTGTGTAGTTTGAATAATCATAATTCAATTCATGATCCTGCACCCTCCATTCAATCGGAAAATACGTGGGTTTATAATGAAAAACAAGAATGAGGGTACGCATTCCATTACCCAAAACAACGCGTCAACAATGACATGCAGCCGATAAGCCGTTTCTACATCGAATACGTTTCCAAATTCTCCTACTCCATTATAATTAATATTCATATAGTATTCTTCCTTAATTCATTTGACCGTGATATGGTTGAAAGTTAACAATAATGATGTTGAAATTGGAAGAAAGTGACTTGAATATGAACATACGAGAGGTACAGAGACTGAAAATAACGTGATATTCGTTCCTCTTTAATAGACAAAACAGAAGTCGGTGGTCACTTTTGTTAGAAAATTTAAAAGACCCTGTTTGTCAAAAGTTGAAAATCACTAGACATTTGGCTTTTGATGCTCTCTACTTTTCCTATAGGCAAATTATATATACCATGTATACCAGATTCCAAAGAGAATCAAAAAAACTTGAAAAAGTAGTTAATAAGACGGCATTAACAAATAACAAGTTATTGGATATGTCAAAAGGACTGAGTGGATAATAGCTCTTTGTCTTTGGGGCTATGGCCTTTTCCACTATAACTAATATAACTGTACCAACAGGGTCACCCCATCAAAAGGATATTCCTCAGCCTCAAGAATACATGTGTACACTATCTACTTTATTGTAGGGCCTGAAGTGCTGTATGCTTTGTGGAAAGGGCTCTTTACCTTAAGCACCCAGAATATGTCACGTTGTCTTCCCTTATATCCCTTCACCGTTTTTTTTTTTTCATGCGTATGTCTGTCTACTAATGAACCATTGATGAGACTACTTTACTGCAATTAGCTTTGGTTTTTTTTTCTCCATATTTTTAATTACAAAATGGTTCTTTGAACACTTAAAAATGATTGATATTTATTTATTTTATTAATTAAGATATAAATGTTCAACTAAGATATGTCTCCACCATATTATTTTTAGGTTATTCTCACATATTTTTAATTATATATGACAATATTTCAAAAAACATCAAGATTAGATCTTATTATATTTATATAGAAGACTACCACAAGAAGATATAAATTGTTTTTAGAGAAAGTAAATAGACTATATGGTTAATTCACAAATATCCGCATAATATTTTTATTATTTGAATTTAAATTGAGGTCTAAATAATTTATTAATTAGTCTTTTTTTTTTGGGAAACTTACTATAGTCCAATCACAAACATAGTGAAAAATAATTTTTATATTTTTTCGATCAAATAAAATAGTATAAATCATAAATAAAAAGATTGAGACGTGTATAATTCAAATTCTAATTTTTTTTCTTGAGCCATTAACCACAACCTATCAACATGTCCACCCTTTAATTGTAGAGAAAAATAATAGATTTTCTTTCATCATAATTTCAATTATACTGTAATTATTTAAAATTTTTGACCATTAATGTTAAAATATCAAATATAATTAACAAAATATATAAAGATAAATAGTAAATTTAATTAATTATATATGTTGCAAAATCAACAACCAGCTGATTAATGTAAGTTACATTATAATAATATTTTCTTTATATGTTCAATTACTAAAAGACTTTACTTTGGTATTAATTAATAGAACTTATTAGTTAGAGTAACAATCGATTAGCTTCATTAATTATTAGAGGTTATAATGCGTCATCCAAGTATGTGATGATTAGAACTTCATTAGCTCTCATCGTTTGTAGATGTAGAAAAGGCAAGTAGATGTGTACTTATGAATGGCGGTGGCAGAAAAAGAAAGGAAAAGAAAGCTACTTTCGCATATGAAACAGAGAAAAAGAAAAAAGGGAATTGACTAACCATGACCAATGAACATCAATAAAAGCATACTACAACATTGGTCTCGTTTTCACAGGAATATTTCCTTCAACTTTGCTTCGTTGTCGTTGTGGCTGTAAGGAGAGATGGCATCCTGTCAAAGAAATTTACTCAAAGTCAACATTAAAGAACGAAATAGAAAATGCCACTTTCAGTTAAAATTTAATTATATATCCGAATATTCTTTGAAAAGAACAAAATATCGTTTCTGGTTTAAAGGCAAAAAAAAAAAAAAACTACTTCCAAAATATCGGAGTCAATAAAGAATCTACACTTTTGGGAAGAAAAACTATATACTACTTGATACCGTGTGGTCCTCACAACAAAATAATTAATGTTCTAATGAGTTAAATGTAATATTCAATATTTTGCTACTGCCCAATAATATAATTAACGAGACTGAATTGCAAATTTTTATTTCTTCATTTTCCTTTTCTTGCTTTTAAATTATTTGAAATTTCACTATTAAGGCAAGCCACTCAACGAAAGCTTAACTAGAAGCCCATAAGGAATTTTTTTTAATAAAATTGTTTTCTTATATCTAATGTAAAAAGATATTTAATTTTTGTTTCAAATTGGTTGGCTCCTACATTACTAGCTAGTTCTCTCTGCAAACCGAACTGGCTTTCAGATGGGCAGAACAAATTAAAGATGAGAAAGAAGATATAGTTCGGTGTGGGGTTTGGTAGAAGCAGCAGCAGTCATAAGCGTTGGCAAAATAGCACCATCCAAGTGATGCAGGAGGTACGTGGATTTGATGAGTTAAAAGAAAAGGATATGCGTGGTGGGATCAGGTGTTCCTTAAGCTAGGAGAGACAAGAGCTGATCTCAAAGAGTTATACATAAGACTGGTTTAAATGGGCATATCATAGAACACGCACCCACAATGCCCAAACAAAAGGCTTACTATCATCATAAACCAAGGATAGTGGAGCTAGGGAGAAAGAAAGAGATGGATCAATTATATCCTTGTAGGATTTCCACCAATTCATAAGTGGAACTCAAATTGTGTCATTAATTAGCACAAATGTGGGACCACACCAGCTGCTCATGCATATGGTTAACCCCAGGAAGTTGAGACGCTGCAGGAAGGAAGGCTCAACTATTTGCTTCCAGCTTCCCACTTAGACTAACATTTCTGATTCTAATACTTATCAAGCTTCGTCTACTTCAGTGAGGTGGAGAGACTGCAAAATAAGTTATAAGAATGGTTTCAATTATTCGACTTTTCTTTGCCAGTGCCTTGGCAAATCCTGAGACGAAACCTAAGAGGAAAAAT
>JANTNU010000234.1:8207970-8230286 GCA_024752395.1 Erythroxylum havanense
CTAACCACGACCATGGGAGAGTTCTGGTGTAAATAATTAAGAACTGCTCAAGCTAGACGAAGGTCAGCAGGGTCTTTGCTGCTCCAGATCATAGAAATAAAATCTACTGTGTGCTAGTTTCACGTTTTTAAAAATATATATATAATGAATTTGGCCATTAAAAGCAAACAAGAGTTTTACTGGTTCTACTTCAAACAAGTTTAGTGATGAACATGAATTCCGAATCTAAGATCTCAAACGTGATAAGGATTAAAAAAATACTGGAAGATTATCTTAAGAGATACAAGAATCGACGACGTAATAAAATAAATGTGCAGGAAGTTGTTCACAGCAGAAAAACAACTTAGAATCATTGAATATGGTCAAAATATTATACAGCTTATGAAGAGAAGGACTTTCTGCAAAACCGTAGACCAAAAAAAAAAAAAAAAAAGGGGAGTTCTTAATGTGAGGAGGGGGATTTTCCCGATGATTGGTGTCTGGTGGGTGATGGCGATGTACAAAGTTGGCCTGGAAAAGGGTCGGTCTTTGTTCTTTTGGAGTGAAAATGAAGTTTTCTCACCAAACATTAAATTTTTCGAAGAGTGGCAAGCTTTTTGCTTGCATTGCCAGACACCTGATTTCACATAAGAAATGCCCATCTCACCTTCCTGGCTTGTAACACAAACTTACTGTCTCTTTAACTGATATGAAGCTTTAGTAAGCTGCTGAAAATATAAATTTAAACTATTTGGAAGAACCTGTTCGGACCAAAGCAAATATTTAGTTTTCCTTTCCATTTCAAGGAAAGGAGAAAAGAAGATGTAGCCAAGAGAAAAATAATACTTACGAAACAATGTTGAGCAATATTGAGATCCGAACCAACACGGTAAGACCGTAATTAGGAAAGGCTTCACAAAAGTCTGAGAGTCTATCAGTACCCGTTATAAAAGGTCCGTGACATTAATTATTTATGATAATTAAGCAGAGCTGTGTTGCGTGTTAAAATTTAACAAAACAACTCTGTATATAGATAGATAAGTCGGTCCCTACTTGCACGGAATATAAATTAGAGAATAAGGAGAAAGATAAGATCTTTACTCTTAAACCATTACACAGAAGAGTTTTTCTTTTATGAGAGGATTACAAAATAAGTGTTTCCAAGTATTGTACGAAATGTACATCGAAAAAAAGGGGGAAAGAAGGTGGTGGTGGTTTGGATCAGTTGAAATGGAACTATTACCATCTTTTGACTGTATTAATTCTTAAGGCTCAACCAAACTTTCTGCTGCAAGTGAACCATGTGATTAAGAGCAAAAGCCAAACTCTCTCTTAAATATACCAGAGTTCGGCACCAACTTCATACAGCATCTAAATTATAAGGAAAGTTTCATTGTCGCACAAGCCACGATAGCTAAACCTCCCATCTCCCACCTCCCACCTCCCACCTCAGTCCTCTTCCTCTCTCTTTCTCTCTTTCTGCACCTGTGACGAAAATTCAGTTCCGCTTCCAGGATTCTGGTCACTGCATGGAGTTGTAAAAGACTTGTATCACGTTAAAGAACACTTTTTTATATTGTCAAGGTCTGGTACTCTTATCAACTTATATAAATGTTTATATGTCACGCTTCTCATTACATCTGCCGAGCCCTGTCATGGAAAATTTAGCTTAGGTCTGTTTCTGAACTTTTCAGGGTTTCTCTGGGGTCCTTTTCTTTGTTAAAGGTACGCAGTTTTTCTTTTACTTTCCCAACTAGCTAGACCATATATATATATATGCTCTGAGCAACTAACTGTTCAATTATTGAACTTGATTTGATCTATTTGGCTCGTAGTAATTGAACTGGAAACAAATCAAGGACGAAATTCACAGTAGTATTTCTCATTTCAGTTTTTGCCTTGTTAAACTGCTGACCATCACTTTGATCTCAATAATCTCTCCGTTTCTTAGTCATGGCTAGCGGAATCATGCTTTTTGAGCACCTGGAATTACAGAAAGTTGTTTTCTCAACTAAAGACAAATTCTGCAATTTTAAGAACATTTCTGTTCTCCAACAATAACCATGATTTCTTGATGAAACAAAAACCATGATTTCTTTGACAGTTTATTTATTAGCCAACTCATGGAGGCTACTCCCTGAAAATGTGTAAATTAGTGATCCTAGACGTGAGTAAATATGTGGATTCCACGGACCTTCTGTTTTCTGATAGTTGTCTTCTCTTATGTTTTATTATCCAAGATGGGAGAAATGGCAGGTTTCCAGTTGGGTGTTATTGGCGCGCTGTTTCTTTCAGTGGCATCGTCAGTCTCCATTGTTATATGCAACAAGGCTTTGATGAGCAATCTTGGCTTCCCTTTTGGTAATTAATTCATGCCATTGCTTGTTTTGATTAACAGATACTATTCTGCGAGCGAAAGCTAGTTACTCTTGTGAAGTTCACATATAAGCTGATATTAATTCCTTTCTTTTCACTTTTCGTCTGCACTTTTTTTTTGGGAAAAGCTACGACTCTTACCAGTTGGCATCTGATGGTCACATTCTGCACCCTTCATGTGGCCAATCGATTCAATTTGTTTGAATCCAAATCCATTGACATTAAGACTGTGATTCTATTTGGCATCCTCAATGGTATTTCTATTGGACTCCTCAATTTGAGCCTGGGATTCAATTCCATCGGTTTCTACCAGGTAAGAAGACCTCATATTTTTATTCTGAAAGGACAAGCTGTTATATTAACTGATCCATCAGAACGTTCTTTAGTCCGGATTTGCTGTTAAATGCAGATGACGAAGCTTGCAATCATACCATTCACCGTGCTATTGGAAACTCTTTTCCTTAAAAAGCAATTCAGGTTATGTAAAACTCAGAGTCAATCCACAACTTTTGTAGCATATTCTTTGATTGACGCTGCATTATTCTGTTTATGCAGTCAGAACATCAGGTTTTCTCTTTTTCTCCTACTAGTTGGAGTTGGCATTGCCTCTGTGACCGATCTCCAGCTCAATTTCGTTGGCACAGTTCTCTCCTTACTTGCCATTATAACAACCTGTGTTGGTCAGATTGTATCCTTTTTTGATAGAGACCCTTTACTTTATTGGCAGGTAAAAAGAATCTTGTCTCGTAATAAAAACAAATTTATGAAATGTTAAAAGTCAGGGAAGTAAGCATCACGGGTTAGAGAACTAGTTTGCATCATCTATGGTGACAGCAACTTGAATTCGGTATTCATATAAACTGAAAGTTTAAGCTGTTGGGTTGATATATTATTATTCTAGACAAGCATCTGGAGATATAATTTCTTAACTAGATAATTCAGCTGACAAACACTATTCAAAAGAGGCTCAATGTATCTTCCACACAGTTGCTCTATCAATCAGCCCCATTTCAGGCAGCAGTTCTTTTTGTCTCAGGGCCTTTGGTAGATCAATTCCTCACCAATAAGAATGTTTTTGCCTACAAATATTCTCCTATCGTCTCGGTGCATATCCTTTTTCCTTTTTTGACTTTTTCTTCTTTGGTTGAACACAAGTAGAAGACTTATTTGGGATTCCAAGATGCTAAAGGACTGTTGGACGCTTCTTGTGCAGGCATTTATCATACTTTCCTGCGTTATTTCCGTCTCAGTGAACTTTAGCACCTTCATGGTTATTGGGAAGACATCACCGGTCACATATCAAGTGCTTGGCCACCTCAAGACATGCCTTGTTCTTGCTTTTGGATATACACTCTTGCATGACCCTTTTACAATGAGAAACATTATTGGAATCTTAGTTGCCATCTTTGGAATGGGATTGTACTCTTACTTTTGCACGCAAGAGCACAAAAAGAAACAATCTGTTGACCTATCACTAGGGTCTCAGGTATTCCTCTCTTTCTTTTTCACTCTCCTTGTTACTAACTAAAATCAATTTCTTCTAACTATGAGCCGGGAATTTTATGGAATTTCTGTGACAGTTGAAGGACAAGGACAGCACACCACTTTTGGCCATGCAAGACAAAGAGGGTCATGAGACGAAGAAATCTACAAAGGACTCTGTTGTTTAAGCAATAAATAAGTAGGAGTTGAGATAAGAAGTTCCAGTGTACCTATATCTCGGACATTTTTTGTTGGCTCTAAATGGCTTTCATTCTTTCCTAATAAATTCATGCCAAATCTCTTTTGTCAACCTAATATTTAAAACAAAATCTAAGGAACTATTGATCCATAGTCTTGATAGTGCACTATGAAGAGAACTCATAAGCTGAGCAGTCAAAATAAATCTAACCAAATGTTTAACATTAATTTATACTCAGATGGGAAACATATGTGCTAATCATTAAGTTATGTAATCCCATCTGGAAATACTATCAACAATATAAAGGGTTGATAAGATTTATATTGTTTAAAATTCAACAGGTTCAAATTTAATATAGATGGTTTTTCTCGCAACTCAAATAGGCACGTGATTAGCACATAAAATCCTAAAAGTCGAAGCCAAAGTCGAAGCCCTCGGATTATACGCAAGTCTGACTATTAAAAAAATAAGTACAAAATAACACCGGCACGCGTAAATACAAACACAGAAAGTACAATAATGTTAGTGTACATAAGAAGAAGAAATTTTAACATACTAAGCCATATTATTATAGATGCTAGAGTATAAGTGAAAATAAATGAAGCATGTGTAAAGGTGGATATGTTGCAAACAACACTCCTCGAAATCATTGTTGTGAAGTTGGTGGTATCTAACCTAAAAAAATAAAATTAAGGGGAGTCAGACCTAACTAAGTAAGTCCTTATCGCCCTATGACACCTAATGATATACTCACCTAATATACAGTTTATATTAGTATAAAAACATATATATCATGCATGATAAACAGTAAGCAATGCACAATAAATCATAGAGGAGGAATATTTGTAAGATCCTAGTCTCCAAGGTAAAGTATCACAATACTACACCTTGAATAGTTATGGAAAATTAAGTATCACCAACGACCTAGCCAGATACCTATACTCATATAGTCGTATAACTCTTTTAGTCCAAAAGGGTTGTGGGGAGCCAAGCATTACCAATAGAACAATCCCCACTCAATACGTCCAACTAGCCATACACCTATACTCATATAGTTGCATGGCTCTTTTAGTCTAAAAGGGTTGCGGGGGGCCAAGCATTACCAATAGAGCAATCCCCACTCAATACGCCCAAAGTGACAATCATATCAATAATAATAGATATCAATCCTAGTTGATCCTACTTTCACGAACAAATTAATCTTCCTTGAGGGGAAGAAAATTATAGTTATAACACTTTATATAAAAAGTAGGTTTACTCCTACTATAGTTAGTTTGTTACCTTAAAATCTAAGTTAAAAACTTGATAAGATTATAATTAAAATAATAAGGAAAGTTTCCAAAAGTTTTTAATTTTCTGTGAAAGATGAACAAGCTACAAATGGACTTTCTCAAGCTAGTTCTTTAGTCTTCTTGATTCCAATGCATCTCCTCTCCAACCTAGAGGATCCAAATTGGAAGAAACCAGCTTAGTTCATTCTAAAATGAGCCCCTTCCATTTGCAGGCTATAGCTTAGGATTAATCAGATTTCTGTCTTGGAGGATGACTCTGGTAATTATTTCTCGAATTGTAATACTACGAATGCTATTATTTTGGATTATTTTTCAAAATTGTTTGCAAATCCTATCGGAAATCAAAATTTGAAGAATTTTCTTGCATTAATTCTATTGTTAATGATAAAGATAATGGTCATCTTCTTGCCCCTTCCACCATGGAAGAATTTAAGAAAGCAACTTTTGATATGCATCCGAATAAAGCTAGGGTCTTGATGGCATGAATCCGACATTTTTTCACAAGTGTTGGGATATTGTTAGAGGAGACATTTTTGCTTAAAGTTGTTCTTAGCTCAATAATTGTGAGTTTTCTATTTCTTTAAATAATACTACTATTGTTCTTATTCTAGAAAAAGATAATGCGAGTAGTATGAAAGATTTAAGGCCTATTGCTTTATGCAATGTGATTTACAAAAGTAGTGCCAAGGTCATAGCTAATAGACTCAAGATTATTTTGCCTAGAATTATCTCTCCTTTGCAACCGGTTTTTGTTCTGGGTCATTTAATTTCTGATAACATTATGGTTGTTTTTGAGCTGATTCATTATATGAAAAATAGAGGACATGGATCAAGTGAGGATATTGCTTTTAAAATCGATATTAGAGGCTTATGACAGGGTTGATTGGAGTTATTTGGAATTTATTATGCTCCAGTTGGGTTTTGATGCTAAGTGGATCAGATTGATTAAACTTTGTGTTACCACTATTCAATATTTTGTGGCCTTCAATGGCAATAGTGTGGGGCCTACTAATCCGAGAAGTGGTTTTAGATAGGGGGACCCTCCCTCTCTTCCCATATCTTTTCATTCTGTATGCTGAAGGTCTCTCTGCTCTCTTGCAAAAAGCAAAGTTGAGAGGTGATATTCATGGTGTTAGTATCTGTCATAGTGCTCCTACTATCTCTCATCTTTTCTTTACAGATGACAGTTGCTTCTTCTTCAGAGCTTCTTTCAATGAATGTGGTCATCTTAAGAATGGCCTTTCTATCTATGAAAAAGCTTTGGGTCAAGCAATCAATTTGTAGAATTTAGGAGTTATGTTTAGTTCTAGCACGAAGCAAGATGTTAAACACGTTGTCATTACTATTTTGGGGGTTTCTAATCCTATTAACCATGGTCGTTATCTTGGGTTATCTTCGTTGGTTGGGAGAAATAAAAAGCAGTTTTTTGCTTTCTTGAAAGGTCGTTTAAGTAAAAGAATTTCTAGTTGGAAGAACAAGTTGCTCTCAAGACTAAGTAAGGAAATTATTTTGAAGATAATTGCCCAAGCTCTTCCTACTTTTTGTATGAGACGTATACTTATGGGCATTTGTGATGACTTACATAAAATGATGAATTCTTTTTGGTGGGGTTCATCTTCGGGTAACCGTGCCAAAATCCATTGGGCTAAATGGGAGAGACTTTGTGTTCCTAAGAAATTAGAGTTATGGGCTTTTGTGATTTGAAGTGTTTTAATCTTGTAATGTTATGTAAACAGGAATCGGGATTTTTTTATGTAAACAGGAATGGTGATTTTTAACACACCTAGATTCTTTATTGAGCAAGATTTTTAAGGCCAGGTATTTTTCGAATTGTGATTTTCTAAATGCAAGGGAAGGAAGAAATTCTAACCTCATTTAGAAAAGTATTCTTTCAGCTAAAAATTTTTTAGATAAGGGTGTTAGATGGCGTGTTGGTGATCGTGCTTCTATCTCGGTGTACAAAAATCCTTGATTGATCAATGATTCCAATTGTTTGTGCTTTTGCATCCTTCAAATTCTCATCTCTCATTTATGTCGAGAGATAACCTTTGTTGGCATCACTCCAGGAACGAGATTTATAGTGTGAAGTTTGGGTACAAAGTTGCTATTTCTCATTTTTCGGGTATTCAAGCTCATGTTGTGGAGGGCCCGTGGAATGTTATTTAAGATGCTCATCTCCCTCCAAAGATTAAAGAGTTTACCTAGAGAATCTTGCTTAAATTTGTTCCTTGCAAGCAACGCATCCTGACGCATGGTGTAACTTTGGATCCTTCTTGTTCACGTTGTGGTGTAATGGAGATTATTGACCATGTTTTGCTTACTTGACCTCAAGCTAAACACATGGATGTCTTCAAGTATTTTTTTTATTTGGTGCTGATATTAAGAATTGTATTATCTCTTTGTTGTGTGGCAATCATTTAGATCTTAGAGATAGAGCCCTCACTATCTGCTAGGGTCTTTGGTTTCATCGGAATCTCTTTTGCTGGAAACAACAAGATACTCTGTCGAAAACTATTGTTTCATTTGCAAATGACTATCTTAGAGACCGGAAAGAAGCGAAAAATATGTTTGCTCAAGTGCAGGTTGTTTCTAATAGGCCAAGTCGTAATCTATGTTGGAAGAAACCTTTGAATGGTTGGGTCAAATGCAATGTTGATGCTTCGTTTGTTAAAGGAGAGAATAAGTTCGATTTTAGGGCCATTCTTTGAGACCACCATGTAATTTTATTTCGGGTTTCTCGGGGCTTATTCCCTTTTGCTCTAATGCCACTCTAGGAGAAGCCATTTCTATTAGAGAAGGTTTAGCCTGGATCAAAGGCCTTACTTTGGATAATGTTATTTTATAATCAAATTGTTTAGAAGTTATTGATGGAATCAATTATGGTTCTTTTAATTCTTCTAAAGTTGGTTTAGTGTTTACTGATTACCAGGAGCTAAATACTCACTTCCAACATCTGTCCTTCTTGTGGACTTCTCGAAATGTTAATAAAGCCACTCATTTTTTGGCAAGGGTAGCTTTGTTATATGCAGATTGCTTTATTTGGCACTTGTTGCCAAGTAATATTTCTTCTGTTATTCTTTATAATGTTTCTTCTTTTTTTAATCAATTATAAGGAGGTCTAATTTTGGGTGTATGGGGTAAAGCCTGTTTGACTTTGGATTTAATTGCTTCCTCTTTATTGATTTGTTTCTTCTTTGTTGTTTGCTTATTGTCCAAAAAAAAGTATATCCCCAATTTTAACTTACACATCTATTTTTATTTTTAATTTTAAATAAAAATAAAAAGTGGTTGGATTGTTAACTTAAATGTAGTTATATTTTATTATTGATAATAATTATATATTAAATAAAATTTAAAGATAAATAATAATTTATCAGTAAAAATTTAATAAATAATTTGGATTTATCAAATTAAAATTTTCATATAAGTTTTAAATTAAATTTTATTTAGAAATTTATATTTTTGAATTTTTAAATTACATTTATTAATAATTATTAAAATTAGATTAAATTATTTATATTCTAAATAATGAAATATATTATCTTAAATTTAATTATTCATGATTTTTGTTAATAATTAATATTAAATAATTAAATAATATATTTTAGTTGATACTAAATCAAATTATGAAAAAGCCAGAAAATAAAAAATTATTTTCATAATTTTTATAAATTATAAAAAGCAAAGAAACTAAAAGTAAAAAAGAGATATAAAAATTTTAAGTAAAACTAATTTTTTAAAAATAATTAATAATAAACAAATTCTTAAATTAGAGATAGGACGGCGTCCGGCGTGGAGTAAACCGACATTGAATCCAAATTTTCCCATCATTTTCGTATTGCGAAAAGAAAGCCGACTCTATAAGTAATAAGACATTGACTTGACTTACAAATTCTTAATGACTGCAAGTCATAAAGGCGTCGCTTTATTTGTTTATCGGTTGTAAATTGTAATGTAAGTATGTAACACTTTCCAAACACTTTCCAACGCTCTTTTCTTTTTTTTTTAATTTCGTTTCTAAAGCTTATCAAGCAAAATAATCCAAAGCTTCGCAGTCAAGTCCACGCAGTAAAAAGCAGTCATATCTCCCACCTCATTTTTACACTCGACAATTCAAAAGAAGAACATGATTTTACCAATCCAGCCCCACCGTCGAACGATGCTTCCATATCATTTTCCGAATGTTTATGTTAAAAAAAAAAAAAGAAGGTAAATCAGCAGGCAAAGAATGCATGTATAGTTACTTTCTTAGCCTCAAAGGTGCATTGAACCTTTCATACCTGAAAACCATCTGTCACAATCTCAGAGGAAGAAAAAATATATATTATTTTATTACTGATCGGGTCGGTCGTGCTAGGTCCGAATCCAGTCGTAACGACCCGTGGGTCGATCGATCCACTCTTCAAAGATCAGTCTTATACATAATGGATGTGTCAAGCCCAGGACCAATCAACGTCCTCCTTGGCCCATTTGCAGGTGAGAGACTCTCATGCATACGTAAAGACTTAAACCTAATTATTGCTCCATATATAAGGTATAACTTGGTCATAACAGAGGTACGCATGATCATAACCTTAGTTTTCTCTGCTTACAGCGATCTCACCTTCACCAAAAGACTAACTTGAGCGTCGGAGGGCCTTATCGGGAAACAACCCCGACGTGCCTTCCTTGTTTTGCAGGAACCTTCAAGCCAGAATTCTCGTGTTCAGCAGTCGGTTCCATAGATCCAAACGGCAACGTGCAGTCTCGCCAGAATCCGGCTGAACCAATTATATTTCTTATTCTATTGTGACTTTTGATTTTATGGTTTCGCTTTAGTTTTATTTTATTTTTAATCATTATTTATTTTTATTTTGAAAATATCGAAAATAACTTTATTTACTAGTAATTATTGAAGGTGGGCTTAGTTAATTCACCGTTTATTAGAGTTGGTTTGGTTGTGATTTTAAATTTTCTTTCAAATAGTAAAAGTATGATATAAAAATATACAATGTTTTCTTTAAATATTGAAAAGGAAAATCAATATTTACTTAAAAAACAAAATATATTGTTCATAATTAATTTAAATAAGACCTAAAATGAGACAGAAATGTAAAAAATTTATAAAATATATATTCACTTAATCATTAAGTCAAATTATTTAGAATTACAAAAGTAAAGAAGATAAGATGTTAAAGAAAAAGTAATGTACTGAGTAAAGGCACTTTAAATAATTAATCTCTTCCCACAAGTTAAAGTTAAGGAGTTTAAGTAAAGAAACAGATTACATATTTAACATGGGGACTATGAAACAATGAATTCCAATAAAATTCAAATAAAACAATGAATTCCAATAAATAAACAAATTACATACTTAATCTTGTTAATGCATAAGTAATATAATTCCAAACAACGAAAGAAAAAGAAAAAGAAAAAATAGAAATTGAATAAAAACGACATCGTTTAATTATGAGTCACGTCGAATCGAGCTCAGACTCCATTGCCGTCTCTGCTTGCAATGAAACGTGAAACAACTGACAAAGCAGGGGACAGTTGTACATGGTTGATTGGTTTCTGAAATTGAATCGTTTGGATCTAATCAGCCTTAAAGTGAACCACTCGCTAAAATGAAATTAATTTTCAACGACCAGACGACCAAGCAAAGAAAATAGCAAGGGTAAAACGGTAAATCGAAGGGAAGAACCAATATTCGCTCCTCCTGTCAATCTTTGTCTCAGTACCCACGTCACCCAATTGAAAATCAGTTACTTTACAGGAGAGAAATGAAAAAGAAAACGAGAAGAATATAGGAAATTGCACACGACACAAACAAAACCACAATTAGATAAGAAACCAAAACCCAAAATTTGCCTACATTTCACCCACGTTCATCTTCCATTCGCAACACACATACATATATGTGTTTGTGTTGATGATGACGATATGTTGATGGGTTGTTTTGTATAGATTTGTGTTGGTCAAGTAGTGAGAATTGTGATTGTCTGTTTGGTTGGCTTGAGATTATTTGGAAATTTAGGTTTTGTGTATTAAAGAAGAGAAGAGATGGAGACGACGTCGTCCATACGAGAAGAAGAACGAATGGAAGGGTGGTTGTATCTGATACGGTCGAATCGGATTGGGTTGCAGTACTCTAGAAAGCGCTACTTTGTTCTCGAAGATCACGTCCTCAAGAGCTTCAAGTCTATTCCCACTTCTAAAGATGAGGTCTCGCTTTGTCGATTTGTGTTTGCCTGTTGCTTGGTTAAAATGCATTTTGTAATGGCTTGCTACGTTTTGTGAATCTTAACGTGTACGTTTCTTTGTTGATTTTGCTGTTGCGTTCTGATCCATGCACTGAGTTTCTTGTGAAGAATTTAAAATTGTTTCTGAGTGTGATGTTTCTATTTTTGTTTCATTGAACTCTGTCTCTGTTTCTATTGGGTTTTTCTTAATTTACACATCCTTTCTTGATTTCGGACTATTTTTTATGTCTAGTTTTCTTTTTTCCCCCCGCTTCTTTTACCTTATCAGAATTTTGCTTTTAGACTATATTGTTGCGTGTTAAACATTGCCTTTAAACAATAGCATCGGAGTGTGTAACCAGTGAGGCTTTGTTTTTGCTCGAGAGAACAGGTGTTCGCCGAAGTTTTTGCTTGCAATTATTTAAGCATTATATTTCACTCACTGTTTGGTGGTTGATAGTCATGACTTATCAAGCTATTAAACCTCTGGTCTTTCCTTTGGCCTGCTTGTCGTGCTTATCAGACTAATGCAAGGATCGCTATCTTCGAACGTTTCTTTCATTCGGACATAGGCTTAATAAAAGTAGAAGTGTGTTCGACTAACTTCCTCTCTATCTCTCTCTCTCTCTCTCTCTTTTTTCAATTTTCCTCTTTAATTTTTCTTGGGATTCTGTATTTCCCTTTAAACGCTTGATTTGCTTTATTCAGGTTGTCACCATAAAACCGATAGAATCGCAGAGCACATTCTGATATTTTATCAGTGATATTTGTACATATTTCCAGTGTCAGGAATGTTTTCTTTTTCCCTTTAGTATTGTCGGTCAACGTCAGTTCATCTGTAGTCTACATGTCCAGCTACTAGTTGTATATCACTCTAGCCACCGCTTTTCTTTTTTCCACCTTTCCCTTTTCTTAAAAAAAAAAAAAATCTTTGGGTGGGGTGTTGAGGTTCTTGTTTTGCCAAATGAGTTGGATCTAGGTAAGAAGCTTTGCCCTGAAGCGAAAATTGCCTCTAAACTTGCTTTCCAATATGCTATTGCATGCTGGCATTGTTTATGTCATCACCTTGTAAGGACAAAACATATAATATCATCGTTTATCCTATTAATAATTGAGGACAATGAACTTAGAACTGATAAAACAAAAGAATCGTTGGTGAGTTGGATCAAGAACCATGCTGGATAATTATGTATTATTGCAGACCAAATTATCAAATGTACAGTAGAGAGAATCTACTGAAAGATTTAGAATTGATGATAAATTTCTGAGCAAGAGAATGTTATTTTCTTTTCAGGGTCCTGTTAGAAGTGCCATTGTTGATTCTTGCATTCGGGTAACTGATAATGGAAGAGAGAACATTCACAGAAAAGTATGAAAGCTTTATATGTTCACCATTGTTTTGTAGGTTACACATTAAGTTTTGTTTAAGACACCGATGGTTTCTAAATGTCTTGTCAAACTTGCAGGTATTCTTCATATTTACTCTTTATAATACCTCTAATCACAATGATCAACTTAAGGTAAGCTGACTACTTTATCAAAAGATTCTCTTTATGTTTTAAATCTTTCTGACTATGTTATGAAATCTAAATAATTTTAGCTGGGAGCAACCAGTCCTGAAGAGGCAGCAAGATGGATTCAGTCTTTTCAGGAAACAGCTTTAAAGGTTGTTGAACTTCTTATTATTATTGATTTTAATTTGACATTTATATGTATAAGATTGACTAAAGCTTATGCAAATCTGCAGGGTGGTCCTAACATTGCTGGTTGTTCAAAGAGCCGCTGGCAGTCTTTTAGGTATAATAACCCGATCCGATATATGTTGAACTGCTCTAGAAAAACTTACGCAGCATACCTACCTTGCAGCAAATTCCAATAAAATTTAAATATTCTCATTATGATGTCAACTGTTTAAAGCTGTTGACCTTTTAATTTTTTTTCTCTTATTTGATGATCAAAATGCTCCTTTTCTGATATTTCCCGAATCACTGTCAGATTGAGTGGTTCCAGTCGGGTGAAATCGATAGACTGGACTCTTTGTTCATCCATACAGACAGATCAAGTGACTGATGTAATTGCACCATCATCCTGGACCATCTTTGGGTGTCATAATGGTTTGTAGTGTTTTAAAATAAACTGTTTGAGGCACGTTGAATTCCATATGTAACAACATGGATGCTTGTAGGCTTGAGACTCTTTAAAGAAGCAAAAGATAGAGATTCTCACAGAAAAGTAGGCACATCCCTTGTCTTCTATATATTTGGTCCTTTTACCACAGTCTTTTGAGTAATGTTGTTTCCTTTCTTGTTAGTGGGATGATCATCCTGCAATAATGGCAGTGGGTGTGGTTGATGGGACCTCAGAAGCTATTTTCCAAACTCTTATGTCCCTTGGTCCCTCGAGATCGGAGTAAGTCTTTTGACCATCTTGCAAATGATGCATTGACTTTGTGAATGAGCAGGATGGAAAAGAGTAAAAACAACAGGAAAGTTATTGTTAGAAAGCACTTGCAGAGATTATTTAGACATGACTTATCATGGGGAATCTATTGTTCCAAATAGAAGGAACTTGATCCACATTTTACAGCTCAGATGTCAGTTATGTTTCATATTATTTGTCAGCCCGTGCCAAAAGAAAAATTAGAAGTTATTCTCTTAAAAAGAATTCTTAGTTTTATCTTTGTTCAGAAAATACATTCTTTTACCAAGTTAACTTTAACTTATGCGTTCTAGATGGGATTTCTGTTTCTACAAAGGCAGTGTGGTTGAGCACCTCGATGGTCATACTGATATTATTCACAAGCAGTTATATAGTGATTGGTTACCTTGGTAAGAACAAGACTTATACACTTTTGTACATTTGCTTGTAACAATTCCTTTTGGGGTCCAATTTTACCCATCTTGGGCAAAACTTATACTCTACAGGGGAATGAAGCGAAGAGATTTTCTGTTACGCCGTTATTGGAGGCGGGAAGATGATGGAACATATGGTAGTGAGGCCCATGTATCATATCATAAATTACACTAATGAGAGAACTTTTTGTACAAGAACATAACTTCTGGGTTTTTACTGCTGTAGTTATTCTCCATCATTCAGTGTTTCACAAGAAGTGCCCACCCCAAAGAGGCTATGTCCGTGCCTGCCTTAAAAGTAATGTATGCTTGAAATTTGGAAGTAAAAGGATGTGTTATTTTCCTTCTGCTCTCTCATTTTTGTCATCAGGTTACTAATCTTGTAATCAAAATAGAAAAGAAGGAAGTGGAAATAAAATTTCCTGGTTCTTCGAAGTCTTTGAATCACATGCTATCTCAAAATTTCAAACTGTCTGTGCATTCGCGTACTATAATTTGAAAGCAGACATGCATTGGCATTTATTGTTTTGGTACTTTAGTTATGAATCCTTAAAGATATGTTGTGCTCTTCTTCCCTGGCATAAGTTTCACATCTAGGAGTAGAGTTTGTTCCAATTAGTTGAATTTCATGTACTCTCATCCCCTACCGATGTTAAGGAACTTTTCTCCTCTTTGCACAATCTTGCAGGTGGAGGATATGTCATATCTCCTTTGGACAAAGGAAAACGTTCTGTGGTAAAGCATATGCTTGCTATTGACTGGAAATTTTGGAGATCATATCTAAGAACTTCTGCAGCTCGATCTATAACCATCCGAATGCTTGGAAGAATTTCTGGTGGACTTCAATTTTTGATCTAGATTTAGAGTTTTGATATTCGCCTTTCTTTTCTTTTTGTGTGTACAATAAGCTACGGGATTTTGAATTATAAGTATACGTTTGTGGATTTTCAGCATTGCGTGAATTGTTCGGAGCAAAACTAGGGAGCTTTCCTCGTGACTTCTCTTCGGGGGAGTTGGCAAGCAGTGTTAGGTTACATCAGGTTGCAGAAGAAAATAGAGTTGATGCTCAAATATCATCAAATGATGGGAACGCCAATGAATATGCATGTGAAGAATTTGTCAATTCGCCTTCAGAGCATGCCAGCCTAGTTGGCCTGAATGATCCTGCTGATGAGTTTTTTGATGTTCCAGAACCATTAGATAATGAACAAATAGAAAATGGGTGGAATAGTGATTTTAGTCCGGAAATGTATGCTCAGGTACTGTAAACAAATTGTCTTTTTCTTGGTCTTCTTTCTTTTTCTTTTTCTTTTCCTTTATTCTCTCCCATACAAGGCATGTTTGGATTTTTCTCTAGGAACATCTTTGATAATCTCCAAAGCAATTGTTTAACTGGTCTGGTTCTGATCATAATTTAATTAGCTATATGGGTACAATAAGCATGCTAACATCAAAGTAGCATATCCATACAAGGGTTATTGGTGAGCAGAGGAACTGCTTCCTAAATTTGTTTCTACATGTTTTTAATATCTGTGAATGCACACTTTGCTTGTGGCTCAATTATGTACCTAGTTGTCACGTATATGTTATCCAAACTTCAGTCTTATCTGGACAGAATTGTATTAATGGCTAACATCATGATATAGGATTCATAAATCTCACTGTTTTAGTTTTTTGACTTCTCACCTTGACTGGTCCTGTTGGTGTTGCCTGTTGCCATCAATTATCCATTTATATCTTGGTAATTTTGAGCTCAGTTTCCTGTATTACTTGTTTCTGTTTCTCATTTATGGCTTTGCAGGATGTACGTCAACCTAAATTATCGACTGCTGCTGGTTTTGTAAAGAAATTGCATGACCTTGCAGGTATTACACAAGATGAACATCCTGGTCATAAACCATAGTCTTGTCTGTCAGATTATGCTTGCTTTCCCTAGTGTTTTCTAACTATTGGGAACTAATGTATGCCGCAGTTCAGAAAAAGGGTTATGTGGATTTACAGGAGATGGCAAAAGAAGACAGTATTTCTTGTTTCTATGGAAGCACTCTTCCAAAAGACCCAACCTATACTTTACCTTCTAGTTGGGGGATGGCTGATCCTTCCAGCTTTCTAATTCGTGGAAAGAGTTACTTGCAAGACCAGAAGAAGGTATGGATACAATTGGATGTTGACCTTGATTACTGATTGAAGAAGAAACATAACTGTCAACCTTGTGTTTAAATCAGCGTTATCTTAATTGTGCATGATATCTCACTTCATACAGTAGTGTCCTTGGATCATGAATTTATTGTTATATTTTTATCAGGAGGATTAAACAAAAAAATAAATTTAAATTTAATGTGAAATTTTGATCGGTAGAAAGATTGATAGAATTATCTCATCTAACTTTTAATTTGAATTAACTGAATAGAGTTGATTGATTTCTTTAACAGTACAAAGTAGTAAAATAAAAACTGGCATTGGAAAACTTGACAAGTGAAATGATTGAATGTTTAATTATCCCTGTCCTGCGTACTGTCTGCAGATGGTAATCTTATGCATCTAACATGCAAACAAGCTGTATACATGAGCCGATTTAGTAGACTAATTATGGATGTGAGGGTTGTCCTGTGTTAAGCTGCTAGAGTTATTATTCTAGGTTGCTCAGAAGAAAACACGTTGGCTGTGATAGTATTGGTCTATTGCTTCTAGAAAAACGGTAGTAGTCCTAGGTGCTGGCCATTATTAAATATCAATAGTTATGTCATTTCCTTTCCAGGTGAAGGCCAAAGGTACACTGATGCAAATGGTTGCTGCAGATTGGTTAAGATCTGACAAGCGAGAAGATGATCTAGGTGGCCGTCCTGGGAGCATTGTTCAGGTGGTGTTGCTATATATCGTTGTCTTTCTCAAGTTTGAACTTTATTCAATTTTGTAACTGCTCCAGTTGCAGAATAATGGTTGTAATTCGACAAAAACCTGCAAAATTTTGTCTTTTAGAAATATGCAGCACAAGGAGGAGAAGAGTTCTTTTTCATTATAAACATACAGGTAACTGCTAGGCTTCTTCTCCTGGTCGACTTGACCTGTATAATTTTAATACTATTCTTGTCTTTTGTGTCATTTATTGGCAAACAGGTCCCAGGTTCCACAACCTATAGCCTCGCGTTGTACTATATGATGAAAACACCATTGCAAGAAGCACCCTTGTTGGAGAGCTTTGTCAAGGGTGATGATGCATTTAGAAATTGTAGGTTTAAGCTCATACCATACATATCTAAGGTTAGTGAATATACTGTTTTGCAGTTCTGTAGTTTGGGGTGCAGTCTATTTACTTCATCTCTATCAGATGCATACTTTGTAGTTAACATTTCAGCTACGCTGTTGACTAATAAAGAAATGCCATAAATTTTGTTTTTAGTCATCGAGTATTTGACAGAGCGCACTTGTGCTTAAGAACACAGAGCTTTAGAAATTTGAAAAAACAAGATGACAGAGAGCAAGAGGCAGAACTTATGGTTGAGAGAAACTAGAGAACAAATTACCCAATAATACATTCAATTCTTAAAACTCTGTAGAACATGCCATCTGAATAGTTATAACATTAGAAAGTTAAGGAAATAAAAGTTTCAAACGCCTAGAACAAGAAAAATCCAATATATGAAATAATTTTCTCTAATATCTTTCTTAGAGTAAAGAGAATAAGATAAGTCTGCTATAGGAAATCCTAAAGCAGATATTGCAGTGTAACTGATTTTAATACATTTTCTAATTGGAAAATGACTGGAATTCTCTATTTCTGCCTTTTGGGTTTTAGTAGTTGATTTTTAATGCTCACATATAGTGACTTGTTACTTTGTTTCCTTGCTTTCCTCTCTTTCAGGATGTACTTTAGTCTGTATTTTTTTCACCTAAACTTTGTTTTTAAGTTCTTGAACTCAAGGCCTTGCTTGTTTTCTAAAAAAATTATGGCTAACTTGCACCATTGTTCTTGTCATGAATATCTTTGAAAAGCTTCTAATTTTAGCTCATGTGACTTGGTTCCCGCTTTCTTCAGGGTTCGTGGATAGTCAAGCAGAGTGTAGGAAAGAAAGCATGCCTGATTGGGCAAGCACTGGAGATGAATTATTTTGTCGGAAAGAACTATGTAGAGGTAATCTTATCAGATAATTATATGATAGCAGCATGGGAGGGAAAGTTATGAAATTGGACCAAAAATTACCGCTTTTATCCCTTGGTTGATGAGATGCAATCAACTAACCAAACTGAGGAGAGACAGTCAATGGAAAATGATTGCTAATGCATAATTTTGTCATTCATTCAGCTTGGCGTTGACATTGGGTCGTCGACAGTTGCAAGGGGTGTGGTCAGTCTTGTTCTTGGTTATCTCAGCAACTTGGTCATTGAAATGGCATTTTTGATTCAGGTAAACTACAGTTTTTTCTTTCAATTGACTTGAAGAGAACGATGAAAGATCAAAAAATAGCAAAAGTTCGCACATGAGATACTGATTATGTTTGAGAAACATTGTTGATAATCGTAGGCCAAAAGAAAGAGTTGCTGGTGTAAGTAATTTACCAGTATCAGTGCATTTGTGCATTTTATCTCTGTATCTCTCTAGCCATCTCACATGGCGATGTTTCTAACACAGGCAAACACAGAAGAGGAACTTCCGGAATATCTTATTGGAACTTGCCGCCTTAACCATCTGGACGCCTCAAAAGCAGTTCTGTTGAAACCATGATAATATCTGAAAGCCTATAATAAGCCGAAAGCCCAAGTCTTCTGTTGAATGATTGAGATATCTCATAGCGTATATATGATTAGAGCTGATGCGGTTGCAAGCTCCAAGCTTATTCAACATTTTAGTTCAAAGAGACAAAATAGTTTTTCTTCCACTTGTTTGTGTTAATTTCCGGCAATCTCGCAGTGATGGCGTCTTTCATGAACAAAACAAGTTTAAGAGGTCAGATTAAGAAGAAATGATTTTATTGTGGCCCCCAAAATCAGTGTAGTAATATATAATAAGTGGATATATATAATATTTGCATATAATTTACAATTTTACAATTTTATATAGGAAACTTTTTGAGGCACTGGTATGAACTTAATTGTATAGATGTGCATCATTTAGTAATCAGGAACACATGTTCATTAGGATTCTTATGCATTTTAGCTGATTTTAAATAAATATTAAGTTGCTCAAATACTGTTAAAGGAAGATAGTATGCAGCCGAAATAAGTAACTATAGCAACTGAGGTTAGTGGCCGCAGACTAAATTGAATAATCTTTTTCACTTTTTGTATAAAGATTATATTATTAAATTATAATATGAATATATTATTATATAATAGATAATTAAATTATGTTGACAGTAAAATATATAAATATATAATAAGAAGCTCCAATTTTTCATTGTGATTATTACATTTACAACGTAATTTGTTTAATTTGATCAAATTGTAGAGTAACATCCAATTGAGTTAAATCAGTAAACAATCGCCGATGGCTCCATTCCATTCATTAATCATTATCCAAAAGAGCAGAAATAGGGGTCAATTAATTTGTAGAAGACTAGATAGACGTGCGTATACAAGGGAACTGTGTTGCTTTCACGTACTCTTAAAACGTCAATCGCAGGTCCGGTCAAGAGATAGGATCTTACTAGCCGTTGGGTTAGGATTTAACAAGAAGAAGAGTTATGGTCTTTTTTGGTGTGGTGAAGTCAGCTATGCTTGGATGGCGATAAATTTCTGAGTCTGAATAGGAAAGCTTTGATTTTGATCGAGGGGTTTAGCCTTCAGCGTGCGCGGGGCCAAATTCAATTGGGTTGCATGGTTTGTTGGATTTCCAACACAGTCTTGAAGAATTAACGAACCCTTTCTTTTTTTTTTTAAATTCGAGGAAATTTTATAGGCGGATCAAGTGGGCGAATCAAGTAGACACACTTTTTTTAGAGTTCAATTAATGCATCACCTCACAGGTGGACCAAGCGGATGCACCTCATCATTGAGGGCCTAACTAGTTCTCTATCTAGTGGTAAAATCCCAGCTGCCTCAGGCTCTTACAAGAAGGGCTAGCATAGAATCGAACCTGGAACCTAACCAAAGTCAAGCCCCGCTCTCAACCATCAAGCCACACGCCCACACCTCTTGAGAGTTTAATGAACACGATGCTGGTTATTATTTAACAAGAACATATTAAATGAATTTTCAAAATATATAATAATTTATTAATATTATATAAAATATTTAACAAATTAATGATTTTAAAAATTAAATAATAGACTAGTTTAATTTATATCATTAAGTGAAAATTCAACTAATACATGAAATCAGTAAATTATATTTTAAAAATTAAACCAATTTAACTTATTCAATAGGTCGTTTAAGTTTTTAATTTTTTAGTTTGCTTTAATTTAATAATTTTTGTTGTTAAAATTAATTAAATTATTAATTAATTAATTATTGTATTAAAACTGATTGAATCTATTATTTTTATATCTAATTAGTATATAATATAGATGATGCGACTACTCTGGAAAAGTTCCAAATTTAAAAGACTCAAAGTAGAACTTCTAACACTTTGGAGTCCACTAGTTCCCCGCGTCTTCGCCCTAACGCTCATGTTAACATTTACGAATGAGAAAAGGTAATAAATTAATTGATCCAGCATTTAATGAACTGAAAATTTAAAAGTCTACACTCTACACATCATCTGCTTTTTTCTATTTTTCCGAGGCCACCTTACTTAATTACATTTAATTTAAATGATCTACGCTTGGTCTTTGGTGAGAATTTTAAAGCTAACATGGCTCCATGTATCCTCTTTTTTATTTTTCCTCTTTGTTGACTGTTCGAAATGTAAAGTTGAACAATGTTATTTTTCCCTCTTGTAAGTAATCATGTGTTTTTCTATCTGTATACTATTACCAGATTCCCATTCAGTTGAGTAATTTCTTTTTTCCTATTACTAATATGCCTTTAAAAGGATAGATGAATTCCTACTAATGTGCAAAAACTGGTTTACCAGGCTGATATTATATTGTTTTATATACCATGCTCATGAAACAAACAAGGAGAGACAAATGCTTGTAATGTTGTGTACGTTTTGCAGCAATCAGAAGTGCGGATTGTTGGTTACTCATGACGACTATAGTACGATGTTCAAACTTCCTAAAGAGAAAACTTCAGTGGCGACCATAATTAGGAATCCGGTTGAACGAATCTTTAGTACCTATGAATTCTCTATTGAAGTAGCATCAAGATCCTCGGTGTATCCTAACTTAACTTCTGCCACAAACAAGGCTGGCCGCTTGCGCGCTCAGACTCGTGGATTTAGTACACTGGATACATATTTGTTCCTATGGACGAGGAAAGATCTATTTGCTAGGGTATATCTTTTCTTACTGTGCCAATGGTGTTTCTCCTGCTCCTGTTTTGCTCTCCCAGATGCTAGATAATGGTCATGGTTTTGATTTCTGGAACTAAACCACTCTCGTTTTCTTTGAAAAATTTCTTCATTTTATGGTGTCCCAATGGCGCCGTTGGTTTTTTCTACGGAAAGAGACATGTGTGAAGAAGACTATTAATTTTTATTAAATAGAAGTTCAATTTATACCGTCTTTTTTAACTAAAATTTAAAAATCAAATAACATCTAATCTAAACCAGCATAAAATAAAATCTAATTTATTTGATAGCTATCACAATAATATCTTATTCTTAAAATCAAGTATTAAATATCATGATCAAATTTGCCTAAGACCTAATCTTTGGTCATTTATGTAGCACCCCACTCCCGACAAGACTCGAACCTGACATCAACAGTGATATCCGAGCCCGTGACCCGCGAGAGTGACGTACTAGAACAATCACTACCTTTTTAAAACTCGTTATGACATTTTTCTTTTCTTTCAAAACAGTTGAGTGCGCAAA
>JANTNU010000234.1:8240974-8251789 GCA_024752395.1 Erythroxylum havanense
CTGTTATTGCATCGGGCCCCGAATTGATAAATGTATACTTGAAATGTGATCACTAAAATTGTGTCTTGATCGAATGCGTTCTTTTTGAAGTGGGCCCAATATGATTAATGATTTCCGCAAATTAGTGTTTTTGTGTCAGTGGGTCCCTAATAGGAGAAAGCCGTATTTTAAATATGTTTTCTAAAAGTAGTTAATATCGGCACGGACCTTTTTATAATGGAAATTGTGACATGATTGAAAATGATTTCGAATTAAAGTGGAACCAATTGTTTATTGAATTGCGCGCTTGTGATTGATTCTAAAATGTTTTAAAATTTTCATACTGAGTTTTGTACTGGAATTGAATGTTGTAGCCTACCATTCTCGTGGGGTGCGGACTTGGATATCACCCACGATATCGGGTTCGGGTCCTGCGGGGTTGAGATGTTACAGTCTACCCTAGTGAGCTTTTTCATGGACAAAAGACTAGCATTTCCAGTGATATAAGCTTGGTCTCAGAGGAATTGGAAAGGAAAAGATTTAATAGTGTAACATCTCGTTACTCATGTTAAGACTAAAATTGTAAATGTGAGAGATTACGGAGGAAATAGGAATGCATTTCTATGTTCATGCATATTATGTCATGTATGCATATGAATGGTGAAGTTGTGGCACACAAAAATGATTGTACATGCATTCATGAATAATTTCGAGTATAATTTGATTTAGTTGTGAATTTTGGTGAAATTAGGGATAAATTTTGAAAAAATTTATAGAAAATAGGAAAAAGGCATCAAATGAAGATTTGGAGATAGTTGGATTGTAAAGATGAGAGTTTAAGAGAGTTATTTTCAAAAGAAACTAAGTTAGAGCTTAGATGTGAGGTAAGTGACAGAAAGTCCAAATGTTAAATAACTATAACTGCACACAAAAAAATGGGAAAAAATGAAACAAACTTACCCAGGCTTGAGAGAAAAGCATACGCTGACAGTAACAAACGGAAACGAAAGAAGTGAGAGAGCAGAGGAAGGCAAGGGCGGAGAGGAAAAACAAAGAGAGAGAAAGTTTTGCGGAAGAGGACACAACATTCAATGAAAAGATATAAGTCATCACAAGGACATGGATTGCGTGATCGCCTGAGGACAAAACACTCAATGAATAAGCCGTCAGATTAAATGGACGAGCGGGATGGATTGCGTGGTCGTCTTATGATATAACATTCAATGAGCAAGATAAGCCGTCAGATTAGATGGAAGAGTGAGATGGATTGCGTGGTCGTGTGAGGATACAATATTCAATGAATAAGATAAGTCGTCAGATTAAATGGACGGACGAGATGTATTGCGTGGTCGTCCAACCCAACTCGCTTTTAGTATATATAGATGCTCAAAGACTGAAACTTGAAAACACAGCAGCGAGTGCTCTCCTAATAAAAGATATTTAAATATGGATAAAGAAACACGTGAGTGTCGGTTTGACCCGGGCTTTAGACAATTTCTTTTTCTTTTTTACGAGAATAATAAAAATAAAAATAAAGGAAAAAGAGGAGAGAAGATCGGTAATGCATGTGAAAGCACATGATGGCTATCAAATATCTGTTACCGAACCAAACACCACATTACATTTTGAGTTATGACCATCCTCTCACGTACACTGGTCCCCACTTTCCCATCTCTTCTCCACTCGTCGGTGCACTGCTCTCCCAATCTTGTCCGTTCGTCATCACCTATGCTTCCACTGCCGCTTGATTCGTTGACCTTTCACTCCGATATATCCTTTTTTCTAATCATAATCATAATTATAAATTTGTAACCCGTTCTTGGTTTTTAGCAGTTTTAGGTTTGGGACGTTTAATAAACTACTCCATTTGCTTACTAACGCTGCATACTTTATTTATACCCTTCTTAAATAATGTAACTACACCCAAAGTTTCAGCAATTACCAGATAAATGAATGCTGATCGAGCAAAGGCTACAACATCCACTCCCCTAAGCCTTACCTCACCAGAACACTTGCTCCTTCACAATCGATAAGAAACCTAGAACTCCCAATCTTAGACACAGCCAGATTCAGAAGGAATCCCACATTCACTGTCTCTTTCTCTCCCTCTCTCACACACGCAGAGACTCTGAAGGAAAATCGAAATGCCCGTACTCACTCTCTAGTGGCGCCGTCGTTTTAAGGTCTACGGTGATTGAAGCGCTAGGGTTTGAATGCCGGTGAGTGCTGTTTCTTAGCGCTTTTTGATTTCACACCTTTGTTTCTCTCGGAGCTCCATTTCTGTATTTCTTCTTCTTTATCCTTGGTTCTGATGTTACCCCGTTTCTGTATTTCTTCTTCTTTATCCTTGGTTCTGCTGTTACTCTGTGGTTTTCCTTCGTAATGATTCCGCTGCATTGCCTTCGCCTTGCTTTCTTCTCGCTCTCTCCTTTCGGCTCCGTAGAAAATGACAGAAACTGGCACCATGAAATTGGTTGAGGAATTTGCAAGGCCTGTTGTTTTAGTTGACTGAAGCTTTGATTTTAATTGTGTAGTTCAAAATTTGAACATTTTGAATTTTAAAAAAAATGCTATTATGATTTGTGATTTCGTAATTTTCTTCTCGTTCTCGGCTTCTCTTTTCGTTTTATAAATGGTTTGTGCATACTTGAAGTGGGAAAGAACGGAAAACGACTGGTCGTATCTGGTTGAAAAGGACGTATTTTTGTTTGCAATATTTTTATTTTTATTATGACTTTTGTTTTAAATAAATGTTATCCAAATATACCAAAGATTCTATATAATCGGGTGCTTATCTAAGTAAATTTTTGAATTGCTGATGTTTTTGGAACATCTTTATCACTTAGATTTGTTACTTTAATATGTCTTCATATTTACGTGGGATTTTTTGTTGGATAAGGTAAATTACGTCTCTCTAACAGTGGCAGGGTTCTTTAGTCTAATATTTTCGTTGTCCTTGGGGATGTTATGTTGTATAGGACGATATCATGAATGGTTCTTGGTTTTTTGACGAGAATTTTAATGGGGTCCCCGATGATTTTTTTGATGATGCCCTCAAGTATCTCGATTTACCACACGAGGATTTGGAACCAAACGATGGTGAAGACTGGGCAGCTAAATTTCAACACCTTGATCCACCACCATCCAGTGTTTTGACAAGTTTGTCGTCAGGTTTTGGGAGTGGGTTTAGCAACGATGCTTCCAAAGTAAAGAAAAGCTCCTCCATTTCTGTGAGTTTTGCAGATTTCATTCCATAGCCTTTTCTGGTTTCACATATGTTGGACTTGGATTATGTGGCGATATAGGCTTGTTGAAAGTTTTTCCTTACGGTTTAGTACTTCACTTTGAATTCTTTTCTTCGAGACCTGTTTGTCTCAGTAGTATGTTTGACTTCCTTGTTGCTTTTTTAAAATCTTCTGTGAGTTCCTTAGTTCTGGTATATCCACTAATGAATTACTTTCGTTGTGTCAGCTTCTGTTGGATTTCATGAATTTATGTAACTAAACAAAGATTATATGTTGGTCTTTCCACCTATGGATATCCTTCATTAACCGGTAACGTTTCTTACCGTTTTCCTTAAAGTGGGGCATAATGATGGCTATCAATAGAGTTTGTATGATAATCTTTTCTCATAATCATTGGTGTTATTTGCATTGTGACTAGCATTACACTAAATCGTACAACCAAGTTATTTTTGCAGAACCTTTTATCGTGATTTTTACCATTTTCAATTAAAAATAGGAGCAAACAATTCTGATGGTCGAGTTTGAATAAAGACATCAGAAGGAACTAACGATTCAATTCCAATTGACTTAGGAAAGGTTAGAAACTAGATGAATGTCCAAGAAATTGAATCTAGAAAAAGATGTCCTTCCTGTGCTTTACTTTTAGTTTGGAACCAATGGGTGACTTGATAAACTTGAAGTTTATTGTTTGTTGATCGATGTAGACCAAGGGCAAGTGTAAAGCATAATTTATTCAGGTTGATCATGTTATTGGCTATGCATATTGCTTGATCTTTTCATACATATTGTATGATGCATTTTGCCTTTTGTGCCTAAAGTTGCCATAACTTTCTAATTTTTCTTGAGGTTACTTGTGGTCTCTCGCGCTCTTTCTCTCTAGAAACCAATTCTGCATGGCTATAAGCCTTCTTTAAGGATGTGGAACCCCAAAAGTGATGATGTTGTGATCCACAATGTATGAAAAAGATCGTCCCAGTTATGGATTGTGCTATTCTTTATTCTCCACTTCAATTCTCCCTGTCATAGACTATGGTCTTCTTTATCAGAAGCAGTAACATTTTAAGATTTTCTTTAGCACAAAAAACTGGCTTGGTACTTACTTCTGAAACTAAATCTGCAGAAAGTCACACGAAATTCTGAAATAAAGTGTCCTCCAGTTAATCCAATTTGTTAGTTATGAAGAACTAAGATGAAATGAGAGGCAATTGGAAGGTTTCATGATGTTGCTAGCCATTCATCAGAAGGCTTAAATTCATGGGAATTGTATTAGATGAAGTTCAATGAGCTTCCTTATATATATAATCTAAGGCCCGATTAAAAAAGATTCCCCTTCTGTTTAGAAGTCCCAATTTCTTTAGTAAGGTTGTGCTTTTTGTTTCTGGTTAATCATCCACCAGACTAGACTGTTTAAGAAATTTGAAGTCTTAAGCCCACCATTCAGTTTTTATTTTGGTGATCCCTCTTGAATCCAAACTTAATTATTAAAACGGTTTGGATCCAACAGTTGCCCTTTCCATATATCCATGTAAATTCACATTTATATTTGAGCACAAAATTTGGTCTCAACAGCCGGATAATTTGTCCTGATTTTCGTTTATTTGGTCTGCTGCCATTAAACTGCTATCATTTTGCAAATTTTATTCCTATTCTTTCTGTTTAATCTATTCGATAATTTTTGTGTCTGATGTTAACAATGGTGATTTTCTGGTTGAAATAGTGGCAGAGCACTGCAGGAGCATCTTTAAGCATAACTTCCCTCTGTGATGACTCTTTGGAGCGCAAACATCCCCACCATTTTCGAACTTCCAGTCCAATATCTGTCCTTGAAAGCAGCTCCAGCAGCAGTTCCTGCTGCCCTGAAAAATTGACTTCTAATTATGGAAAATCTGCTATCCCTGTGACGCGACCTCGTAGTAAGCATTCACGTAGCCGTCGAAGTGGATTTCCCTTTGTCTTCACTTGCTCTACTCGCAAAACTTTGTATTCCTTGGCTGCTTCTGAATCAGGAAGTGATTCATGGCTGGATGAGAAAGTATTTAACCCTGCCAAGAAAAGAGAGAAGAGAAAGAATCTTATGCTGCTTTCCAGTAGTGAAGCTTTTGAGAAGCAGTTGTCTCAGCCTCAGGAGGCAGTTGAAACTAGAAAATGTACCCATTGTGAGGTGACAAAGACTCCGCAGTGGAGAGAAGGGCCAATGGGGCCAAAAACACTCTGCAATGCTTGTGGTGTTCGTTTCAGGTCAGGGCGACTTCTCCCAGAGTACCGACCTGCTGCCAGTCCTACATACAGTCCGTTGTTGCATTCAAACTCTCACCGAAAGGTTTTAGAGATGAGAACCCGGACAGTTTTAGCAACGAGAAGGAATTCGGCGCCGGTGACACAAACTGTTACCGTGGCAACATCATCACCAGCAAGAGAGGGACTCTCATTTTGACGGGCATTCAATTGATTATTAGTAGGAACTCTAGATTTGTAGTAGGAATCTTGGTAATTTCTATTTGTATGTTCTCGTTCGGTTGCAGTTTATTTGTTCTTTGTGTACATTTGATTAAATAACAGCTAGAAGCATTAGATGAGTTGGATGCTTGGGAGCAGTGAGCATATGAAGGCTAGAGTTAGTAAATACAAAATTGATGCAGAGGATGCATGAAGAGGCTGTGACTCAGGATTTACCGATCTTTTCTGGCAATTAGTGATACTCGACCTATTAATCCTACCGAAGCCTTCTTTAAAGTTTTGGTGTACGTTCATATTCATTACCAAAGCCTTTTCAAGTTTAGGTGAAACTCAAAATCGTGAGCTGGGTCTCTTCTCGCTGGATTGTAAAGGTTTTCTTGTGGTGCAAAATGATTATGGTATTCAAGCGCAGCGTGGTTGCTGCTGTACGGACATTTAGGTTTCCTGTTCTCTTTCTGAAGGGTATGATTCGATGTTAAGTTTATTATTTTACTTAAATTTCTTCAACTTTATGAAAAATTTTAACATTTTCTTAAATCCACCTACCTTTTATGGGAAGTTTATGGCCAAATTACCAAACAATCAAAGCCAAGCAAGGTATGAAGTTGAAAGCTTTCTAACGATTCTTTTTTAAAAATTGTATTTTTAATTTTTACAGAAAGTTGCTCACATGCAGGTCACGTGAACGTTAGATGGGCAGGCCATTGGGCATGTCTCTTGGTGCCGTGATCTGATTTCTCTGTGAACTGTCATCATTTGTCCCCACCGTCAACCCACAGTTTTTCAACCTCTTAGTAAAGTCGCCCGAGTCAACCATATGACGACATTACGACAGAGAATTGTAACCCGTTGGCGGCAGTGGGCTCCACAATATGCTGTTAACTGTGTGGTCCCCCTCCATCATCAAGCTCTCAAAGGAGCCACACCGCGTCATGGTTCCGACGCGACGCGTGTACATTGCAAACTCTCCAACTCATGAACTTGCCAAGCTAGCCAACGGTGCATTTTAGCATGGGCCAATTAACTATTTAAGTGATAGTGCCAGTTGGGATCAGTAGGCTTGTCGCCTTATAGGGATCCGAGAGGGAAAAAGCGCGGCCCGCATACTATTAAATCGGCGATTTCTTTTAAGGCCACAAAAGAAAGGAACATAAATGTCAAAGTAAAATGGTACTCATTATTTTGGGCAATATTTTGAAATTCGGACCGATTATCGAATCAAAAATCTTGAATGATTTGACCGGTCAATCTGTTCAGCTATCGGTTAAACCGGTGTGACGTTATAATTATGTAATAATTATATTTAATTATATATAATATTAATAATATTAAAAAAACAAAAAATACCAAAAAATAAAAAACAAAAAATAAAAATTTTAATGAACCAGTAGTCGAAACGGTCCGGTTTGACCGGTTCTCACTGGTTCAATTGAGAACTGATTCTTAAGGGTGAACCAGACCGGATAGCTGACCGGTCACCGGTCGAACTGATTGGACCGACCGGTTCGGTCCGATTTTCAAAACAGAGATTTTGGGATTGTAAACATAGTGTGTGACAGTTCAGAACACAAATCTTTCTCTACTCTTTCTTGTCAAGCTCTTAAAGGCCCTAAACGTCACACCTTTTCAGATTTAGGTCATTACCTTAGGCTATCTCCAATCATTACACCAAATTTTTACATCAAATTTGGTATAAAGTAGAATTTTTTTAGAATTTTTTTATACCAAATTTAGTGTTGAAAGTGTTACTCCAACCATTCTACACTAAATTTTTACACCAAAATTTTTTCAAAGAATATACCACAATAATTTAGATATTAACTACATTAATTTATATTTATAAAACCATAATAATTTAGTTATTAACTAAATTAATTTATATTTATACAATAAATTTTATTATTTAAAATAAAAATAAAAATCATTATTCTTAATTAATTAATATATACTTTATATTAAATTAAATATACTTCCAAATTATTAATTATTTATTTTAAATTAATATTTTCAAGTGTTTTAGTTTTACTTTTAAGTTGATTGTTGTAATTTTAGTTTGATTATAATCTCGAATCTGATTTTCGTTGTAATTTATTTAAGTCTAGTTGTAATTTCAAATATTTTTGTTGAGTTTTAATTTTTAAAATCAATGGTATAGTTTTAATTTATATACTTTTTATTTCAAATTTATTTTTTGTTCTTATCATATTTTATTAATGAATTTATAACATTTATAAATAAGAGTTATAAATAAATATTAAAATAAATTTAATATTATATTTAATATTAGTCTCGTTTTAAATGTTTCAATGAGATATTTGTAATGATATATTTTGTGTAAAGTAATAAATATTTTAAATTTAATTACTTAGATATAAAAGGAAAATGTTAAAAAGTTAATGGATAAAATTGTCCTTTTTATACTTTTGGTGTATTGAATAATAACACACCAAATTTGGTGCGTTACTGTTCATTGTATCATTTTAGTGTGTATTTTTGATGGCTTGGTTGGAGTGAATTTTTTACACCAAAACACCAAATTTAATATTTTGGTGTCTTGGTTAGAGATGGCCTTAGGTCTATAGGCTGATGCAAAGGATTAGGCAAAGTAACAATTTGCCTAGTGTGGTAACTTTGGTTGTACTGGTCCAGCAAATGTGATCATCTACATATTGTGTTTGGTTGTTGAATTTCATATTTTTGGCCTAACATGTCTCATAATATTATCAAGATGCTTTTAAGTGAAAATATGGACAATTTACAACTTACTGGAGAAGATGTGAAATTGTTAGGAGTAATTTAGTCGATGCTTGGAGTGTTAAAAGTTTTTAATTAAAATAAAATATTATTTGTGCTTAAAGGTAAGCTCCACCTATTTTTCAGAATAATCCAGCAAAACCTAGTAAAATAAGGTTGCTGAAATATCTATTGTTGGACATTTAACTCTTTAAACTTGAAAAAAGAAGTGTAACCAATATTAAAAAGTATAAGAAAATTACATTGGAACCCAAATCAGTAACCATTAGTTACCTGAAAAGCTGTATGATGAATGCATAATTACTTAAAAGTTTGCCCTTTTCAATATTGTTTAATTGAATTTTTCTTGCAATCCTGTGAAGTTCTTCCATTTTCTATATATTGAAAAATGTTATAAATAATTAGAATAAATATCAATAAACATTATGTTGAGAAATTAAGATTTGTCTAACAAATATAGATTTAAATGAAAGAATCTATTAAATAATATGCATACATATTTGAGAGTTGAAAGCAGTTGATTTTTATTGACTGATCAATAAATTACTTGAATATTTTCTTTATATAAAGACTAGGTTCACACAAATATAATTAATTATAAACTCTAATTAATCATTTTCTTTATATAATGAACGATTTGTCTTCGCTTTAGTGAATATATCGTGTTTGAACTAAAATACTCCAAGAAACACCTATAAGATTATGCGTCTATGTACATATATAGCTCTCCAAATATTGCGTTTTTGAAGATTACTCTAAACTTTTGACTAAGTGCAAAAAACTTATAAAAGTCTATCTTCTAATGTTTTATACTCTTTATTAAACTCTTCTTTTGAAATTTTGTCATCTCTCAGCTTATTAAGATGACTCAGGTGCGAGTTTCATAATGTGATTTTTTTTGTTACTCTTTTATTGTATCTAAGATTTTCATTAGTTTAATTTTTACTATTTTATCACAATTATGGCACCCTTTACAACGTTAATGTTATCTTCGCTGATTTTATATTCAAAATTATTTATATGCAAGGTACTCAAAGTGATCAAGTTCTTTTCAAATTTGGTATATGCTGGATGTTGCTTAACCTCCTAACAACACTATCAAACATCTTAATCTTGAAATATTTTGTTTAAATTTACAAGTTTTATCATCTCCAATCGACCATTACCAAAGTTCCTTGATATGTATGACATAAATCAATGCTTGTTTGGTGTCATATAATATGAACATCCTTTATCCAAAATCCATAAGTCCTAAAGTTGACTAGTTAAAACATAAAGCATATGTTCATTGCTACTATTTGAGTCGTTGCTTTGTGCGACATTAGTAGACTTTGATGAATTGTTAGTTTTTATTTCGCCCCTCTGTTCCTTTTTATTTAGATTATCCCTCCTAATTATTAACAATTTATAGCCTCCATGGAGTGATAAGGATGATACTATGAGCAAATCATGGACTGATAAGGATGATCATAAGAAGTTCCACAAATCATAGAGTGATAATGTTGATCATACTCACAAAATTATCAAAAAAGATATGGTTGTTGACAAGAACTTTCAAAGATTAACAAATTCCTAGTAAAGTGGTAGTTCATTAAATGCGGTAGTTTATTAGTTAAAGGAAACTGCATCTATTTCCTTCCTTATCTTGTACAAGTGCTATATAGGTATTGCTCCCTTAGGCTTGTATTCAGCATTTATGAGACAAGAACTAATTCAATAATAACAAGATTCTTTTTTATTGCACCTTTACTTTATCTCTTTTCTCTTACTAAACTTCTACCTTTTCTCTTTTCTTTTTAATGTACCTGCTTTTTCTCTTGGTATTAGAGCTATGATTTTGTTGTCTTTGAATGTTGGGTCACATTAAAACTCACAAAATCCAATTATCCATTATGGAGAGAACAAGCTTTAGGATTAGCAAAGAGCCAAGATTTGCTTGGTTATCTCACAAATGAAACACTAGTCCCAACAAAATATACGACCTTAGATTCAAATATCGAAAACACCACACCATAGCTGAAAAAAGAATTCACTACTTAGCAAACGTCTGATCGCCTTCTTCGAGGTTGGATCATTAGAACCCTCTCTGAAGAAGCTCTTGGACTTGTTGTTAGCTTAGACACAACACATGTAGTTTGGGAGCACTGAAAGATGCTTATGCACAAGACTCTTAAGAGCGAGAGTTTACACTATAACTGTAGCGCCCCCTCACCGTAAGGTACACACCGGGACGCCCGTGGGTCGTTCCGACGCATAACCCACAATTCGGAAGTGCTACGATCGTAAACGATCACTAAACACTTGCATGGCATCAACATAAAATAAACCACAATTTGCAATTCACTAAAATTTAAAACCATAATAATCACTTTTCATTAAA
>JANTNU010000234.1:8251889-8272300 GCA_024752395.1 Erythroxylum havanense
CTATCAATTTATGAACACAATTTCCACAAATCAACCACAATTAAGTCCAACAAATATGCATTATAATTGATTTAACAGCGAGTTTCACGAGTTCAAGTAATTCACTCTCACCTTCTTCTAATTTCTAGCCTACACTTCAACAAACCTTACCTACCTATTTGCTAACAACCGACCCCTTCTTACCTATCACCGTCGACCTCCAACTCCCTCTCCGAATACCAATTTCACAATATTAACATCTCCAACCCAAACCTCTCGCCATCCCATCACCAGATCCCAAAACAATATCTTCTGCCCTCGTAAGCCCTTTGATTACCTTGCTCATGTTCCTGTCACATCAACCCCTCACACGTTTAAACAAGCACAACAACACCCTGAATAGAGATTAGCAATGCAAGCTGAATTTGATGCCTTGATTCGGAATAAAACATAGGAATTGGTTCCCTTGAATTCTAACAATAATATTGTTGATTGTAAGTGGATCTATAGCATAAAAAGGAAAGTTGATGGTTTTGTTGACCAATTCAAGGCACGTCTCGTAGTCAAGGGCTTCACCCAACGTCCTGGAATTGATTATCACTCCACATTCAGTCCTATTGTTAAGCCTACCACAATCCGCATACTTCTTTCCCTTGCTATCCAAAACAATTGGGTGTTGAATTAGCTAGATATAAATAATGCTTTTTTCCGAGGCACACTTAAAGAAGAAGTCCCAATCATCCAACATATGTTTTTCAGTTACGCAAGGCCATCTATCGACTCAAACAGACTCCTCGTATTTGGTACAATGAGTTAACATCACATCTGCTTTCCATGGGCTTTGTTAAATCCAAATCAGATCCATCTCTCTTTGTTTTTCATTGCTCTAAAAGTGTTGTGTATCTACTTGTTTATGTGGACGACATCATTCTTACTGGTACTTAACCCGAGATAGTTCAACATGTTATCTCCTCTTTGGCATCTTGTTTCTCTCTCAATGATTTTGGTCCATTGACATACTTTCTTGGTGTTGAAGTTCAACGTGATGCAAATAGTCTGCTTCTTTCACAGACTAAATATATTTTAGAACTACTTAATGATCTCAATATTCATGAATGCAAAGGTGTATCAACTCTTATGAGCTCTACTCAGAGTTTACAACTCAATGACGACACTTCTTCACATCACCCAACTAAGTATAGATAGGTGTTTGGCAAGCTTCAATACTTGTCGTTTACTTGACCTGATATCTCATTCTCTGTCAACAAGCTCTCTCAGTTTATGCATGCCCCATCTGAAGCTCATTGGAAGACTGTTAAACGCCTCCTCCGTTACTTAAAAAACACAACTCATCATGGTCTTCGACTTACTACCAGTAAGAATCTCCACTTATCTATGTACTCAGATGCTGACTGGGCTAGTAATCTCAGTGATTGGAGTTCAACCACAGGTTACATTCTCTTTCTTGGTCCTAATCATGTTAGTTGGTCTTCCAAAAAACAACGAACAGTTGTCTGATCCTCTACCGAGGAAGAATATCGAGCAGTTGCAAATGCTCTTGATGAAACAACATTGGTTTAAAATCTCCTCAAAGAACTTGATGTTACTCTTTCTCAGCTACTGACAATCTATTGTGACAAGTTAGGAGTTACATACTCATGTTATAACCCTGCCCTTCATAGTTGCATGAGGCACCTGGCTGTCGACTTCCATTATATTAGGCAACACATTCAAAATCATCAGCTTTATGTCACTCACATATCCAGTTCAGATCAGATTGCTGATACACTTATAAAACCACTTCCCAAAACTTCTTTCCATCGTCATCTGTCTAACCTATGTGTTGTTTCTCACCATCTAGCATGAGGGGGGTATATTAACACATGTTGTAATAGCTGTTACTTGTTGACCTTGTCTTCTTGTGTATTGTTATTCAGTTCCTTAATTTAAGGTTTGTTTTATTCAATCACCTTCTCTCATCTACTGTGACCTAAAGCTTGAAAATCTTCTCCTGGATAAGGTCAAACGCACATTTACTAGCTAGCTAAGATACCTTAACTTAGATAATTATCTTTACATAGGAATCTATTGAAGACAAGATTTACATCATTAATTCATGGCTTTCAATATCTCCATCAACCCCTTTACTGATTCCACTTGACACTAAACTGGGATTTTGTTCCAAAGCTCTCTGATTTCGGGACTGTTACACCAGAAGGCGAATATAAAGCTAGGTACTCGGGGACACACTGACCCACTCATTCTGACCAATGGTAAATCATTCATGATTCTTATCTTATGCAAATATGGTTATCAATTAATGAACTTTTTCTAAACCACAGAAGAAGTTGGAACTAAACCAAATGATATCTACCGCTTGGGAGTGGTAATACTGCAAATGATTATGAAGAAGCCGCAAGTAAGTATTATAGGACGTGCTATGCTTGTGCACATCAGTGACTAGGAAAGCACGACTATATCATCAAAGAACATGTAGTACATGAGAAACTGAAGAGAATGGGATGCTCTATCAGGAACGCCAAGGCATAATAGATCTTGGACTCGACCGTGTCAGCGATAAAACATTGGAGCGACCTACCATTGGTTAAGTTCTTAAGAGGCTAGGCAAGTTGGATGGCGTAAACAATGAGAGTTTCTTTTTCAGGTTTCTAAGAAGATTCACCTAGATATCTTTACCTTGGTATAGCTTTTTGTTTTAGTATTATTATATCTCCTTTAACTTTCTTTTGAAAAACTTTTTCATAGGTTTACCATTAACAAACCTATATATTGTATAATTATAAGAAATGATTAAATCGTGTGGGTTTCCATTTCAAAGAAAAACTATATATGGATTTAAAGGATACAAGTCGTTCACGTTATTTTATGTCTGCTTAGTTCTTCGTGATATGGATGATAATTGAGGAAATCATGGAGTGATAAGAATGATTATAAGAAATCCCACAAATCATGGAATAATAAGGTTATTCATAAAATTATCAAAGGATATATGGTTGGTGACAAGGACTTGCAAAGAGTAACAAATTCCTATTGAAGTGGTAGTTCATTAGATGTAGTAGTTTATTAGATAAAGGAAACTCCACCTGTTTCCTTCCTTATCTTGTACAAGTGCTATATATGTATTAATCCTTTCATGGCTAATAATCAATATTCGTGAGATAAGAATCAATTACGTAATAACAAGATTCTTTTTTTACTGCACCTCTACTTTTTCTCTTTTTTTTTTCAATTGCACCTTTGCTTTTTTCTAGTGGTATCAGAGCCACGATTTTGTTGTCTTTAAATGTTGGAAATTTTGTAACATTAACACTCACACAATCCAATTGTCCATTATGGAGAGAACAAGCTTTAGGATAAGCAAGGAGTCAATATTTGGTTGGTCATCTCACTAATGAAACACCAGTTCCAACAAAATATACTACATTAGATTCAATCATCAAAAACATCACACCACAGTTGACAAAAAAATTCACTACTTGGAAAAAGTTTGATTGCCTTTTCTGCCTCTCTGAAGAAGCTCTTGGACTTGTCATTAACTTAGACACAGCACATGCAGTTTGGGAAGCACTAAAAGATGCTTATGCACAAGACTCTCAAAAACAAGAGTTTACACTACGACAACAACTGACTTATCTTCGCAAGGATGATAACAAGACCATTGGAGATCACATACATGTCTTTAAAGGTTTACGTGACAATCTTGTTACTATCAGAAAACCTATTCCAGATAGAGAAAAAGTCTTTTGTCTCCTCACAAGTCTTGGTCCACAATATGAAACCTTTACAACAATGATGTTAAAACCTCCAAGACCAACTTACTTTGAGCTGATCTTGCAATTGCAAAATCTTGATCAACGTTAAAATTGGTTTTTAAACCAACCAGGTATGTCTTTGCCTCACCTCACTCGACATTTAGCCTTCTGTAGCCAGCAACAGAAAAAATGTCTAAGTACTAGTTCAAGGAATCACAACAGTACCTTTTCTTCCTCAGGTCATGGATTTCAAGCACAATAGTTTTGAAACCAAAATCAAAGTTATCTAAAAGACTCAACATCAACTACACAATAACAACGACGATCACCACCTCCAGAAGAATGACGTATGACAACAACAAGGCGAGACCTGTATCTCAATGAAACATGTCAATATTTTGGGACACCAGGACATATTGCTAAAATTTGTTAGCGGATACCAAACGAACGACTAAAAATGATGAAATTTTAAAAAACTCTTGTAGCTCTCACTTTAGACAACTCTATTGTCAAAACAGAATGGACTTCTGATACAAGACCTTTAAATCACATGAAAGGAAAGCGTGGTATGCTAACTAATATTCATAAATACTCTGGATTTGATGCAATCATAATTGGAGATGGTTTTTTGATACCTATAATAGGTATTGATGATTCATATATTAAGAAAAAAGAAAAGATTTTGCCTTTTCATGATGTTCTTTTAATTCCAAATCTAAAAAAATTTGTTTTCAATAAGTCAATTAACCTCTCAGTTTCCTGTCAACTCTGAATTTACTGATGTTGATTTTTGTATAAAGTAACGGAAAACAAGACATTTGTTAGTAACAGGGAAAAGGAAGGTGACATGTATGTCTTTTCTAATGTCCCAAAAGCACACTTCTCTCATCGTTTCAAGTCTAACACTACATATATTTAACATCACCGCTTAGGACGCTCTCAGGCTTCAGCAATTTAGTTGTTAAAAATAAAGGATTAATTGAAGTCCAAGGTCCTTTACGAACTGAACATTTATGTGATAAGTGTCAATTAAAAAAACTAAGTAAACTTCCTTTTGCTCCTTCTAAATATTCTAGTTCTGGTATCTTTGATAAGATTCATTGTGATTTATGTGGGCCTGCCCATATTTTATCTATTACCAAGTTTAAATTTTATGCATGTTTAGTTGACAATTTTTTTCCAAGTATACTTGAATTATTCCATTAAAACATAAATTTGATTTTTTTGTTGCCTATTTGACATTTGAACAGTATGTTGAACGACAATTCAATAAGAAAATAAATCTTCCACTCAAATGGTGGAGGAGAATTTTTTAACTCTAGATTATCATCACATTTTCTTGCATTAGGAATTATTCATCAGATTTCATGCCCCATACAATCCGAAGCAAACAGGTATAGTTGAGAGAAGGTATAGAATTATACACGAACTGGGTATGACTATGTTGTTCCATAATCATGCACCTTTTTTATGGGTAGAAGCCTTTATGACATCAGTTTTTCTTTTTAATCGATTACCTTCTTCATCTCTTCAGTTTGACACTCCATATTTCATGTTACATTGAACTCATCCTAACTACACATCACTTCGAGTTTTTGGCTCTAAATGTTTTCCATATACATAGGATACAAGAAATCATAAATTTGCCCCTAAAAGTATCTTGTGTTTTTTTGTAGGATACAATGAAAAGCATAAAGGATATAAGTGCTTCCATCCACCTAGTTGCAAAATTTTCATTTCTCATCATGTCTTCATCTCTTTCCACTTCTAAATCACATGCTCTTAACATATTTGATTCTTAGTTGCCTTCTTCTAACAATCTTCTTGCTTCATGTAGGCATTCATAAATGTTTGCGTCGATAACTTCCATTCCATTTCCATCTATTGATATTCATATCTCAGAATCCACACCAAATTCACCACTTGACGTACCTAAGCTCGATAATGTTAGGACTGTCCTTGATCATTCGAGTTCTAAAGATCCAAATCTACCTATCCTACTGACTGACTTATGTTCTGAACACGAGACTACACCTGATTCCTTTCCTTCTATAAATACAACGCCACCTTATGAAGCACCAGTTACTCATCCCATGATAATTAGGTTCAAACTTAGAGTTATTAAGCCAAATCCTAAATATGCCTTGACAATAACCTCGTCTGCTGCAATACCTTGTGAATTGGAACATATTAAATCAACCTTATCACATCCTGGGTGGAAAGCTGCTATGCTTGATGAACTTATTGCACTATATTAAAATGAAACATGGAAATTAGTTTCACGCACTCCAGATATGCATATAATCAGATCCAAATGGAGTTTTAAAACCAAGCTACAACCTGATGGTAAATTAGATCATCTCAAAGCACGTTTATTCATCAAAGGATATCATCAGATTGATGGTATCGACTACACAGAGATGTTCTCTCTTGTAATCAAATTAGGTCCAATTCAACTCATCTTAACTACTGCTTATGTGAGACATTGTCCCATTCGTCACCTTACATTAAAAATGCTTTTTTACATGGCAACATTGTTGAAGATATATATGGAACAACCGCCAGGTATGATTGATCCATAGAAACCTATGCATGTATGTAAGCTTCAACGCGTTTTGTATGTACTTAAACAAGCACCACATGCTTGGTTGGATAAACTCAGTTAATTTCTTATATCATATGGTTTCTTTTATAATTTAACAATTCCTTCTCTTTTTATTTTTCATTCTGATCAAGGTTCATTTGTTTTACTTCTCTACATTGATGATATGATTCTTACAGGGTCAACCATGGAGCTTGTTTCCTCTTTTATTCAAATTTTAAGTTGTAAGTTCTCTATGAAAGAACTAGGTCCGGTCTATCACTTTGTTGGTGTTGAGATATCTAGTACAGCAGATGGGCTACATCTATCACAACCACACTATGCACTTACCATTCTTGAACTGTCCAATATGCTTCATTGCAAGCCCATGCATATGCCTTTAGAGGTCAAATTCAAATATGCTATAGATACTACTCCTATTATTGATCCTAGTCTCTTTTAAGGAATTATTGGTGCTCTCTAATATCTCACACTATTGGTGCTCTCTAATATCTCACACTAATGCGTCCAGATCTATCCTATAATGTTAACTATGTTTTACAATTCATGCACGCTTCTATAGTTGCTCATTTGAAATTGGTTCAACGAATCCTTCGATACCTGAAAGGAACACTTAACACTAATTTATACCTCACTTCCACTACAGCTTTTGAATTGTCTGCTTTCTCTGATGTTGATTGGGCTAGCTGCCCTACAACAAGGAGATCTACCACCAGTTACTAAACTTCAGTTACTGCTCTTTTCTTGGTACAAATATCATTTTATGGTGTGTTAAGAAACAACACACAATCTCTTACCCTAGTACTGAAGATGAGTATCACGCTATAGCTCTGCCGAACTTACATGGCTCACTTATATTCTTAAAGATCTTCGAATCTCTCTCTTATCTCCACCAATCCTTTATTGTGATAACGTCAGTGCTCTATATATGACAATCAATCCTGTCTTTCATGCTTGGGGAAAACAAATTGAGTTGGATTAGCATTTTGTACGCGAACTTGGATTACTTGTCATTAAACATGTTTCCTGTAATAAACAAGTTGATGATATATTTACTAAACCTATGTCCAAGGCTGCTCTCACATATTTTTGCAACAAATTGTGCCTTCAACCCCGACTCAATTTGTGGGGGGATATTAACATTCTACAGCCTTCGTGGAGTGATAAGGATGAAACTATGAGCATATCATGGAGTGATGAGGATGATCATAAGAAATCCCACAAATCATAGATTGATAAGGATGATCAAACTCACAAAATTATCAAAGGAGATATGGTTCGTGACAAGGACTTTCAAAGAGTAACAAACTCCTATTGAAGTGGCAGTTCATTAGATATAGTAGTTTATTAGATAAAGGAAAATCCATCTATTTCATTCCTTGTCTTGTACAAGTGCTATATATGTATTAATCCTTTTGAGTGAGACAAGAATCAATTCCATAATAACAAGATTCTTTTTTTACTGCACCTCTCCTTTTTCTCTTTTCTTTCTGTTGCACCTTTGCTTTTTTTTCTGGCTTTGGGTTCTTGCCTCGTCTAGTTTTTGTCTGTGAAATGGATATTAACATACATTGAAGTCTTTGTATTGGTTCTAGGTATGTTAAAACGAGCTCGACTTGGCCGATTGAAATTGGAATTTTCTTTTTTATTTTAGATTTGAGCTTCTCAATTTGCCTTTTTCTCTATTTTACATCGATCATTATAATGTGGGTCTGTTTTTATGATTGTTCTTATTATTCTCTTTCTTTCATTATACTTCTCTTCCATATTCGTTAAGAAAAGGTTATATGTGTATTTTATTTAGGACATTTCAGAAACAGAATTTTGTACTAGAACCTGTATTACTAATTATACCAATCTTGAACCTTGTCTTTTTCAGACTACAATAAGGTACTTGAGTGTACTTAAGCATCCAAATATAATTAAACTAGTCGGTCGTTGCCAAAAAGATACCTTGTCTATCCACTAATGGAAAATGGGAATGTCATGAGTAAATTACCAGTTAATGTCTAATTTCATGCAAGAACCTATTTTTCACTATTAATCACTTCCATTTGACATTTAAACATGATGATAGTAGGGAGTTTTATGTACATATGATCTGTTGCCACTCCAGTTATTGACTTTTCCAATAAATTATGTTAGTTTATAAAAGTAAAAATAATAATTAATAAACTTAACTTATTAGTTTTAGAGATAAATTGGCATATTTATCAAATTTCAGGAACTTGTTTAAACATTTTTTTAACATAATGAAGGATATAAAGAAAATTTAAGTAACAACTAATAAAACTTGTCACTCATTAAAAAATTACCGTGCGTTAATGAATTTCTAATTTAAACAATATTTTTTAAAAAAAATTAGTGACTATTTGGCAAAATTTTTAATTTAAAGACCAAAATGAATTTTTTTCGTAATATTATTAAATTTTGATTTTTTTAATTGGACAAAAATATACCTTTTAATTCTAATGACAAACTAATAAGCTATAATTAAATCATATATGAGTAGGTTGTGACTATGTCAAATATTAGAATCTATTTGTACACTGTTTTTCATTTGTGCATTCAGGGCTCTCTAATTTGAAGTATAGACCACACGATATGTACAGAAACACCATGATATGATTTGCAACTCCATGTCCTTCTAGTAATGTAGGGACATTAAATTATACGTTGAGTTCCTGAATTTCATCTCCTAGCTCAGAGCCTTTGAGTTATTATTTTACATCTTCTAACTATATTATGCATACTTACCATTTTTATCAAGCTTCTAGTAGAAATTTCTTCCTAGCTTAATACTTTCATATGACAATAGTTTTATACAAGGTGTTACTGAGCCGATTTACTCAACCCTCTACACTATCCCACATCCTCACATCCCATGAAAGTATTTCACACTCGATAACACGATTGACTTATGTTAACCTTAAATGAGGATTTTTTAAACAATATTTTAATTAAAGATAATAAAGAGATAATTCGAGTGATTAAATAACTAAGAAAAAAATATAATACACTTGAAATAGAAAAAAGCAATTTCTCGATGTTTTCAGTTCCTTTAAAAACAAATCTGAAAGTTGCTTGCCATTATTACTGTCTTAGTTAGTCCAGAAAATAAATCAACTCCCAAGTTCCAATTGACGTTGGAGAACTGAAGAAGATACCAAGCTGATTCACACAAATATCAACACAAAGCCACAGTTACACCAGAAACACATCCACCACACGCAAAGGATTCAACGTACAACCAATATCATGCTAGAGTCATAAGCCGTAATCACATCAACAATGCAACCAACAACCAACTCTTGGCAAAAGTGTCTCACATAAGACAATCACCCACCTATGAACCACACTACAAGATTTCATGCCCACATAACCCATCAATTAACAAAAACTGCAACAACAAGATGGAATACTGTAAATCCAGTTATCCCATGTTAAGGGTTAGAATCCTAGAATAGTGTGATGACAGATTATTGAGAAGTTAAAAAGTTCATTTCATGTTTATGCATAATATAACATACACACACATGTGAATATTAATTATTGCACACATTAAAATGATTGTACATGCATCTATTGACATTTTTTGGGTATAATTGATTTATAAATGTGATTATATTAAGAACTGTGGATTATATGTATTGAAAATTTATTTGGTGATAATAATTGTTGATCTAGAATTTTTGGTGAAATTTAGAAATTTTTGGTATTTTTAGACTAGGAAAAATGTCAAGTAGTAGGATAATTAATAAATGGTAGTTGAAATAAGAGTCAAATAGCAGTGAAAATTTTCATAAATGACTTTGGGGTTTATTGATAAGACAATTGGAGTAGAAATTAGAGTTGATTGGATTAGTTAAATAAGAGAACCTAGTTTAAACCTATAGAGATTGGACATGTAGCAAGTGACACGTGTTACTTTCCAAGTCATGTCTTTATCCCATGATTCTCTTAATTATTTGGAAGGTAACAAATTGTCTTGAATCTTGCTTTCTTCTTCTTCTTCGTGTCTTTCTTCTTCACCTTTTTCACGAATTCTCTCACCAATCTCCATTTAAGTTGAACCTAGCTCTCTCATCTTTCACTTGCTACTCTCACTTGTTGTCTTCTTCATTTGTCATAAGAAAACCTAAACCTCCCAACCTCTATGATGTTGTATGTGGGTTGTATGAAAAGTTAGGGCTTCTAGGTGTTCTTGAAGAGTTTGAAGGATTTGAAGATAAATCAAGTAAGTTATGCTTTAATCATCATGGGTAGTGTTAAATGAAACTAATCTGATGAGTAATTTGAGATTGATGACTTGATCATGAAATTATATGTGTGAATCGTGAGTGACGAAATATGCATATAAATGTCTTGTTTCTACATATAATATGATTAACCTTTCATAAGTAGTTGTAGATATGAGTTTGAACTTGAAAGATCATTAAAATGGTGTAGAAAGAAGTGCATAAATTATAATTTGTAAATTGGATTTTTATGTTTCGTTTTCTTGGTATATTAAGTGAATTTCTTTGATTGTTCTAGAGGTGAACAAACATTAGTTTAGAGCTAATAAAAAGGAGTATCGTAGTGTTTTGAAATGAGATAAATTAAGGTGATAGTTAGGAATAAAATGAAGGTGAAAATTGAAGTCGAACATGTGCAGAAAATTGAAGATGAATGTGTATATGAATATATTCTATTTTGATGTGTAATAACGTGAATGTTAGTAATTGTAATAGAGATGAAGTAGAGTGAGTTAAAAGAGAAAGAAAGGGATAGTATAGTGTCTCGAAGTGAGGAGAATTAGGATGATAGTTTATAGATAAAGGAAGGTTGATAATAGAGTTAAATGTGTGATGAAATATTGAAAAATGCATAGACAAAGTTGATGTTCTATTTATGGGATTATGATCAACAATTTTGTATGATGTGTTTTATGGATGTATTGAATTGGAATGGAGGTGACAATGAAGAGGAATTGAAGTAGGAATGATAAGATATACAAGAGATGTGCTTAATAATACACTTGGATGGGGAAGGAGAAAGGATTTAGTAAACCAGAAAAAGATAGTGATATATCTTGTTATATATTTATGATTGATAAATCAAATGAGCAGAGTTTTATGGATTTTAATGCAATTAATATGGTAATTGAAGCAGCATGTAATGAAGTTGCATAAATGAATGTGAATACCGGAGAATTTGGTGCAAAATGATGTTAGTATATGTGTAGAAATAATGGGAAATGATCTTAAGTGAGACATGCTTCTCATAGACTCATTAGGTAGACTTCAAGTCCGCTGGGTGGACATTATTGGGAATTCTGGCTTCACAACTTCGTTCATGTCCGTTTGGAGGGACGTATGTCTGCTGGACGAACAATCTCAGGATACTTAATAAATATGTGATTTTGACCATTTAGACAATAAATTCTCTCCTCAAGGTCTTCATAGAAGTTGTAGAAATCGAAGTCCTCTTCAAAAGCTTTCTAGAATGAAATTAATCCGACATCCACAGAAAAAGTTATGCCTTTTGTCCCAAAATCATGTATATATATAAATTATTTACTTATTAATGTTTTCCTATTAGGTATTTAGGCTTGAATGTGATCTTGAATGAGCCTAGCTAATGATGAATTGAACGATTAAAGTAAGGAAAGTGTATTAGGCATTAAGGAATGATTTAAAGATGATATTAATTGGTTATGAGATGTTTATTGTCATTGAGCATGCATTGTACATAATCCATATATACATATGTGCATAAATGAGTCCTTATATAATTGCGCAAAGTTGTGATGTGTGTAAATGTGTGTTGTATGATATAGAAGAGCAATTAGAGTGACAACATCTAGATGTTGCTGGGACTTTGAGGCAATATCTATCTGGAGCAAACTGTGAGTAACCTAAATGGTTTCACTATGATTATCTGGTTGTTTGAATTATGTATTGAATTATTAAGTGATGTGTACGTACTGATTCTGGACATTGAATGTCTGAGGCATCTGAAGCATGAATAACATTGGAAGTGCTCATTAAAAGTGAATTTGACTAAATTTGTGATTTCTCAACTTAAATGTTGATTGTTAGACAAGGTCCAATGACAAATGTGAATGAGACTGTGAATGTGATTGATTGAACACAATGATTGATTAAATATGTGTGGTGCATTGCATTACATGAATGTATAAAAGATAAAGGTAGTTGTGACCGGAGTCGCCAGTAAAAAGAGCTTAAAGCTTAGAATGTGATAAGAGCCTTTAGCTCAACATGTAAAATGAGCCATATACCCCCAATGAATAAGGGATAATATTAATGAACCCAGTATCCACAATGGACAGGATAGTGAAAAAGGCACTAGATCACAGCAACGAAATAAACGAACATGAATCTCATAAGCATTGCATATATATTTGATGTATGAATGAATTGAATGATTGAAATGTATTATTAAATTACGTTGAATGAGAAATGTGAAAATTGTGTATAAGGTGTTTTGTGATGCTACATAATGATACTTGAAATGATATGAACTCTGTGATTCCATGGATTATTGTGTTATGTGATATGAGTGAATAATCAAGGATGGTTAACTCACGGAGTTAGCAAAACTTGCCAAAAATTGCACATTCTCTACAAACCTTAGATTAGTGTCTTTATTAAACAGTTTGAAAGAGAACTTCAAGATCTACAACTTTCATGAAGACCTCGAAGACAAATTCTATCATCTGCAGGGTCAAAAGTGTGACCAGACAATAGGATCAGATGAACAGTGCATCAGATGATATGACTTCACCAGACGATACGTCATTACCCGATGAAGCATCCTCATCACCAGATGATATGAAGTCACTAAATAATACGTCATCACCAGATGAATCTTCCTCACTAGACGATATGTCCTCACTAGATAAAGTGTCCTCATCAAACGAAACGTCATCACCAGACGATACGTCCTATACTCCTGAGCATCTCCCCTTATAAGGACTATAACTTTTGACTCTGATATCCAAAAATTCCATACTATATACCATTGGAAACGTAGAAAGACAAGCTACAACTTCCATAAAGACAACTTGTCAAATTCATCCTAGATCAATCTAGATTTTTCCCCTAAACTAAGAACATGAATTTTTCCCTTATAAAAGACTTAAAATTTTACACTATGCAAACTTAGAATGTCCTGAGCTTAACCATTCAGCTACCAAATTGACTTCATTAAGCTCTCAAATCTCAACTCATTTGTCTCATCACCTTTAACTACATCTGATTAGTCATAATTCCTATCTTCCTTCCTGTAACTTCTCACTTATGTGTACATATATATATATATATATCAACGATTTATGCTCCAAAATCATCATCTCAAGTTGATTTCTTCTTCACGTATATCTAATTTCAACTCACATCATCCATGCACTATTCTTATTTGATTAACATCAAAAGAATAAAGTTTTACAAATCTTTAATGGCATTAAATCTCAAATTACAAAATATCCTTGACCAAACAAACGTCTGTCTTTTCCAAAATCAAATCAAACTATAAAATAAGCAAATTTGGAGAAATGCCCTTAAACTCTTGATCAGTTGGTCTCTTAGCTATCACCTGAAGATGGGATAAAAGGGGGTGAGCTTGAAAGCTCATGGGTAACAAGTTTATAACAAAAAATAAGCAAAATCGTTGAAATGTTCATTTGTCTAAAAAAATCATAGTGAATTTATGAAATACTTCATTCTCAAATTTTCAGTCAAATTCATAATTCTTATTTAAAACTCATAGTTAAAGTGTCACCACATCAACATAGCAAAACACTGAAATTATGCAACAAACTTGATAATTCAAAGATGCAATGTACAAACAAATGGCTTGAGAGTTTTGTGGAACGAAACGAAGAAACTACAGTTTACACCGTGAACAAAACGAGTCTAATTTTTCAAGATCTCGTGGCCTTAAGTGGGCAGCCGGGGGAAGGCTATGGGTCAACGTGCACTTGACTAACGAAACGAATTCCTCTCTTACCCAAACAAAAGCACATATTCATGCTCAAATCATTTTATCATATGTTCATACTTTCATGCTTTCTCATCTTTTCATTTATACAGAATGCCATGACATGTTTTAAGACACAACATAAAATATTTCAAAGCATTTCCTTCTTCATTTTGGAATTCTTCATCAAAATTTATATACCAAACATATAAAGATTTTTCAAATCATCCAAGAGTAATAAATGCATCACTTATGAAGTAATTGAAGTCATTTTACTTTCTTGATTTGGAAAAACATTAGTGGCTCATAACTCTATTATAAATATGTAACCCACCTTGATTTCCTTGCTTAAAGATATACTCAAAATGTATCTTCTCTTGTTCCTCTTGCCTCTTTGATCCCCTTTATATAATAACAACAATCCCACTCGGTAGGATTTTCAATTGAAAACCCCACAAAGCACAATCACTAAAATTGGTATTAGAATATTTAAACCCATGGATTTTGTAAACTCCATGAACTAAAATCCTTCCAAAAATCTCAAAAATTTTAGGTGATCTTATCTTGGTTCTTCACCAAATGAAGAGATATTTGGCTCAAATGGAAGCTCTTCTTTTCCTCTACCTTTTCATCTTCTTAAACCACTTCAAAATCTCTCTCAAAAGCTAAGAAATGAAGAAACCCTAGCTCAACTCTCTTCTTTTCTCTCAACCACCAAAATATTTCTTCTTTCTCTCTTTGATTTGTTATTTCTCTTCCTCTTTCCCAATTCACATTTTTTCTTCTTCTTCTTATACAAGACCACATTTTGGTCTTGTTCTTACAAAAATACCCCTCCTCTCCTTTGGTCTTCCCATTTTTCCCCTTCTTTTATTTATTTTCTAACTCCTTTAATCTTCTTAAATACCATATTAACTCTAACTTAATTCAAATCTTTTCATCTAATTTAAAATCTTTATTTATGCCCATCAAATTAATGACTCAATTCTTAAAAAAATAATGAAACAAATAAATCAATAATAATTAAACAATTTCAGAGTCCGACAATTCTCCCCCTAAAAGAATTTTGTCCCTTACCTAGCTGATCTAGGGGTAGGGGTATGCTTCCTCTTGTGCTTATCCATTTTCCATTTAGCTCCATCACTCAAAAATTTTCTTTCAAATGACCCTACTCAACGAATTCAATCCATTCTTCTATGACTTATTCAGACATCACACTGTCTTATCTGTTCCCTCCATATACTTCAGATTACTCACAATTTTTCACTTCTTGTGTGGATAACACCGATATCATATCATATCAATATTCTTAAAATACTCACATATATCACATTCCTCTAAGACATCTTTTATTAGTAGAACTTCTCATAATTATTTCATACAAACCTATTCATGTCGAGCTTAGCTAATCCTTCTTCCTAGCCTAAACACACCTTGTCACGGTGATACTCTCAGAGATACTTTATCTTTCACTTAATAATTCACATAACTATAGTGTCAATACACTTAACTCTTATGTCTATCGTACTGTATTCCATGCCTTTGGCATTGATCAACCTAAATCATTCATCTTTCCTGAATCACTTAATTTATAAAATTGATCAATTTCACCTATTAGTAACATCTCTAATCAATTTTTATTTTCTACCATCCTTGGCCCTATTCATCTGAATAAAGATGCGGATGACTCTTTTTTTCACCTAACTCCTCATAAAATATTCCAATGAAATCACCATGATAATGATTGTGATGCTTGAAGTCAAATAGAACTATACATGGATCTCATGTTCCTATGAACTTCAAACTATAAGCCTTAAGCATATCTTTGACTGTTAAGACTGTCGGCAATTCAAACATTCACTTACTTGATTCGACATTCTTAGTCTTTAAATGATGTCCCGACGTATTCCTACTAGGATGTATAGCTTATGTTACCATTTGTACTTTTCTAACAATCTCTTTGCTCTATCACCTTTATCGGTACATATACTTCTTATTTCAATCACAATGTATCATTCTTCTTATTTGATCCCAAAATTCATATCTATTTTCAATCTCTCAATAAGATTCACAATTTCTGAATCCTCAATTTGGGCTTGGTTAATCCTTTCATGTGAAACTAATCTTCAATTCTATAGCAAATAGTACTTCGATTTGCCCAAAATTCGACTCCACATTCTATGCTCCTTTTTGCACTAGATCTGATAACCTCAATATCGAATTTCTGCTTAATGTATCAAATATAACACTAACTTTACTTGGAATTGCTCATTTTTATAATAATAGTCTTTTGGTACTTATATCAATTGTGTCAGTCTCATATTCAATTCTCTCAATTCAATAATTATCTCAAAATTTAATGATCTGTACGTATGTATATATATCCAAGATGTTCCTATACATATACTGTCTCTAAACTTTCAGAGCAATCGCTATTATAGTAGCTCTAAATCATGTATCGAATATTCAACTCATAGGACTTTTAGTTGTCTCCATACATGTAAAATCACTTTATTATGCTGCATTGGATTTTACCCAAGTCTCTTGTACAACATCATTGTATACTATAAAATCTCCAAATCCATATGATATAATCAATATCAGTATGATTCCTCAAAATTCTCTTTACTTTTATTACTCATACGATTTACACGTTTTCCTTCACGTATTCAAACTATTTTTCTCAACTTTTCAAATACTTTTAACACATCATCAAAGTTTTGCTTGGATCACTTTAATCTTCAATACCATAGTACTATCGGGGAAATTGCTAACTGTAAAAAATTATTATCAAACTCCATATGCCCATGATTAGTTCTCATAATTCCTTAAATAACTAATTCCTTAATGAGATAGCATTGTCTCACGTTATTTTCAATTTCCCAATTGACTTCCTTTCTCGAATGATTTTCTCAATTCATTCAATTTCCTCTAAATTTAACATTAAAATTTTCTAATGTTTGCTTATTCATACTAGTTTCTCTACACATTTTAATTTATTTGCAAACTTAACTTCCTGTGGTTGTAACACATTCATCAAGTCAAATTTGTATCTCCCGAACACATTTACACAGAATGTAACATGGACCTATATACTCCTCATATTAATAATTAACATCACCTCAATTTCAAGAATCAAATCCCATAGTTGGATACATTACATCAACCATAATGCATGCACTCTCTATAGCATATTCTACATTTCATGCTTAAGTCTCTGCTAGGGATATGACTCCAATATTTACTTTTAAATTATTATGGATTCATTTCTGATTTATTCTTTCATTGATCATCCTTAATATACTATCTGATCTACTTAATCTAACTAAGTGAAATTCTTTTTCTAAAGAGGGTTTTTTGGTACTATCATCTACATTGTTCATGCAATCTTTATCAATCATTTGTTATCATCATCACTTTATCAGCTATCCTTAATACCTCAAGAGGACCGATTTCTATCGTTCTTACAAGGTCATAGTGTTCTAATCACCAAAACTCAATGGAGTAATGAACATACTTACTGTCACATATGTTTAGATCTGCATCATCAAATCATCCCGTTTTGTACACATATTTATCTCCATCAATTCACAAATTTATATCTTACATGATTGATACTTTTATCTCCATTGATCCTAGATGATATTCTTCTCTTTATCTTCGAATTCATTATTCATTGTAACATCATCAACAATCTCAATCTATCCCCGATTGATCATTATAAGCACTTTCATATGTTACTCTAGTTCCTCTTAGACTTTAAACTATGGGAACCCTGACTAATAAATATCCACTAAGTCATAGATTGTTTCCTATATCATCTCATTATCAAATAGGTACTCACAATAGCAATTCAACTTAACCTTTTAAACTTTTATACATGTCTCTATCATTCATCTCATCTCCCAATTATCCTTTATTGCATCTTACATATGCATATTCGCCATTGATTTAAAATTATAGATGTATAATCATCATAAAATTCTGATTTCAATTCCACTAACATCTTCTTATACCAGATCATAACTCTTATCACAACAATCAAACCATCATTCCATCTTTCAAGTTCAACCTTTCAATTCCACTTTGCTTGTACACCTTAACTCTTGCCATTTCCACCCATGTCTCTATTTCTTCTCAGTTGATTCATGTAAATATTTTCAAATCCATATCAATTCAAGTACATATTTACAACAAAATTTTGTCACCATATTCATTTACATAATCACAAATACTGAATCTATGTCAATCATATCAGACTACGTAATATTTCTTATTTCTAAATATCCACCAACTTTCATTTTCTTACATTATGCCAGATTATCATTCTCTTCTTACTATTTCTATCAGGTCAAACTCTTAACAATTACTTATTCATGTAACTCATACATATGCGTCTTAGACTAAGGATTTTTTGGACCCCATTTTTGGGGCTCAACATCCAAAGTCATAAACCTTGGGCTTGCGCAGTACCTTGTGAGGTGATTTCCAATAACCCTAAATAATCATCATCCTATAAGAGTGGAGGCCCACACTAGTCAAAAACCAAAATTACAATTTGACTTCATTAAATAAAATTTGCAACTATAAATATCTAGTTCATTTTGAAGCCAAAAATCACCTCAATCGAAGCTCTAAAGCTCAAGATATACTTAGAAAACTAAAGCATGCACAAACCACAATTATGTTCTCCCAACTGACCCCTCACTTTCTCTCTAACAAATTAATCATGTCAACTCTAAAAGATACAAATTTTTATGGAGATATATGCAAAGATGCTGAAAATCCATTGCTTCAAGAATCACTTCATTTGGAGGTCGGATGAGGAAGTTATGACCAAACATGTTTATGCCTGACTCGAATTGTACATGTCTTGCGCAAATACCATAACTTTTGCTACAGATGTTGGATTGATTTTGTTTTAAAACCATTTGAAGGAGAGCCTCGAAATCTACAACTTTCATGAATCACTCAAAGTGAGTTTCAGCCTCTAAAACGGTCAAAAATAGAACATAAGAAGGAACTAAGACGATGCTGACGTCATGAGGCGATTGCTGATGTCATATTGAGATGACTCAGAAAAATGGGTATAACTTTCTGTACAGAACTCGGATTTAGGTGTTCTTTAGATGAATAGAAATAGAACTTCAAGATCTACAACTCTAATGAAGACCTCAAAGACAAATTTTATCATCTAGATGATTAAATTTGGACAAGAAGATGTTCTAACCAAACTAAGATGATGCTGACGTCATGAGACGATTGCTGACTTCATATTAAGACGATTCAGAAAAATGGATATAACTTTCTATACATAACTCAGATTCACGTGTTCTTTAGATAAATAGAAAGAAGATTTCAAGATCTACACTCTCATAAAGACCTCAAAGACCAATTCTATCATATATAGGATCAAATTTGGACAAGATGTTCTAGCCAAACTAAGACGATGCTGACATCATGAGATGATTGTTGATGTCGTATTGAGATGATTCGGAAAAATGGGTATAACTTTCTGTACAGAACTCGGATTTAGGTGTTATTTATATGAATAGAAATAAGATTTCAAGATATACAACTCTCATAAAGACCTTAAAAACTATTTCTGCCTCTAAAAGGGTTAAAGTTTCAGATCAATGCAGCTATCCTAAAAGTTCACCCTATACAGCAACACAGACTTCAAATGATCATAACTTTCTACTACGATATCCAAAATTTACAAACCTTAAATCGTTGGAAAGCTGAAAAAAATCATCTACAACTTCCAAGAAGATAATTTCACTTAAATCAGCTCATAACAACCTAAAAATATCCCTGAAATCAGTATACAAATTTTTCCCTTACGTAACCTTGAGTATCATGGGCAAAAATAAAATCATAAACCATTTGTATCAAAAGATTGTAGTTTTACAAATCGTTAGTGGGCATTTCAAGCCCCCAATACACGAATGTTTCAAGAATATTCCAAAATACAAAAGACATATGAACAATAAATTACTCAAAATGCAACTAAAGCCTTAGTTTACTAAATTTGTTTAAATTACAACAACATTTCAAAAATGGAGTGATGCCTT
>JANTNU010000234.1:8326236-8348458 GCA_024752395.1 Erythroxylum havanense
TTAAATCCCACAACATACTTGTGCACGGGATCAAAGCAATTATTTTATAAATGTTTTGATCATCATGTAAGTAGCATAACTAGCATTTATATTAAATCGTTAATTGATATTAATAATTTATATTAAGATTATATTAAAATTATTTAATAATTTATATTAAAATTATTTTATAAAAGTTGGGTTTGTTAATTGTTACGGAAGCAAAGATTTGATTGTTAAGGAAACAAACTTTCCTTTTCACCTTATTATGATCATCATGTAAAGTTGGGTTTGTTAAGCAAAGATTTGATTGTTACGGAAGTTGGGTTTGTTAATTGTTAAGGAAACAAACTTTCCTTTTCACCTTATTATGAAACTTCCAATAACTAATTCAGCTAAGTAAGATAACTAAAAGATATATTTTTGTGAATCTTCTTCTCTGGAAAATGGATTAGTAAATAACCTAACCCTAAACTAATTCCTATCCTCTGTAGTCCATTGCTAGGTAGTTATTCCAACAACTAATTGTTCAGAAAGCTTTAAACTAAAGGAGCAGCACCACAAGATTATTCCAGCAAGTAATAACCTGACCCTAAACGTTGTTGTATGAAGAACCAAGCATGTGTGGTCTCAAACTAAAGGAGCAGCACCACAAGATTATTGATTATTGATTAACGAACCTGGTATGAAGATTGAAGACAACGTTGTATGAAGACCAACGCTGACGTGACGTGAAGGAGCAGCTGACGTGAACTGAAGGAAGGTTGTTTGACGTGAACTGAAGGAAGGTTGCACCAAAAATAACGAAACACTAACGTGAACTGAAGGAAGGAGGGGACTTTGGTGTCGTGGTGAGGATCAAAAGGGACCTGCCTGGGTAAGTTCCTTTTTTTGTAAACACAAATGGAAAGTTCCTTTTACTGCCCCGTGAGAGTGAGTGATGACAATGAACAACATGCAAGAGCAAACTTTCCTGTTTCTGTAAACTATCGGCATATTAGTAGTTGCTCTATTTATATATTGTAAACTTAGAAATTTAGATAAGATGCATTTCATAAGCAAGTCCAATGGCGGTAAATTTAACATGTTGAGCAGAAATTGAAAACTAATCAATCAAATGATCGTCTAAAATAGATGAAAACAAAGCCAACTGCTGGGGTTAATAAGCTTTAAGATATAGAGACTGAGAAACAAAATACTGTAAGACAAATCTAGGAAGTACTATATGCGAAGTACGAAATCAGCGAACCACGGGAACAGAGACTGGACCGGATGAAATTAATGAACAAGCACCTTAAAAGTGAAGATGAGTACTGTTGATACTTTGTCTTGAAAAAGGCAACCCCAAAACTCCAATTTGAGATCACAAAACTGAATCTGAAGGGTGGTTTATATATAAAAACACTCCAGAGAGAAACAAGAGCTGGAAGAAGAAACTCAGTTACAGAAAACACAGACAAAGAACATATCGTGGAGAAGATAAAAAGAAGAAGAGAAAGGACCTTTAAGAAGAAGAATGATCGTGGAAAGGAGTTTGGCTTCCCATCCCGTAACACCTAATCTCACGTGCTGATTTCTTCTTGTATTCCGATGTCATCATGAAATTATATTGGAAGTGATTGGAAGAAAGGAGATATAGTTTGCATTCCTTTCGTAGGTATTTTGCACTAACCCAGTCAATAATTTCGGGTGAGAAAAACAGAAGTATGGGATTGGGTTGGTGTGATGGTTACGAAGAAAACAAATGGAACCAACCACGAAGAGCTTGAGAAAACAAGGAGGCGAGGCGACAGGCGAGAGTGAAGAGTCGGCTGGACTGGAAGCCTGGAAAACTACGAGAATTTGGAAAGTTTTAACAATTATATGACCTTTCGTTTCGTATCAATTAAATAATTTTTTTAATAACTTATAAAAATATTATGAGCCATATTATATTAGCTGTGTCCACTGTTCAAGTCAATAAAAATAATTTTTTTATAATTACTATATAACGGGTAAACGGGTATGGGGGTGGTATCCCCATACCCGCCTCGATATCCGACGGGTATTTTGCTAACCCTCTATACCCGCCCTACGGGTAAAAATTTGCTCCCCGTACCCGCCCCCGTTCGGGTAATTTTATCGGGTACCCATCAGGTTCGGGTACAATTGCCATCCCTATTACGAGCTCGATTTGATTAAAAATTTTTACTAAAATTTAAGTTAAATATTAATATTTATTAGTATTTAAAATAAATCTTAATATTTTATAATTTATATCATTTGGCCTTATCAAACCTTAAATTTCTCTAAAAATTCTGCTAAACTTATTTAATATGCCTTTTTTATAAATTTGATATCTGCATAATTCACATGTTAAGGCTCCTAAATTACTAAATCGCTTAGAAGTGCATTATACTTTGCCACCTTTGTTAATTACCATTTACAAAAAGTTTAAGTATCTTTGTTGGAATAAAAAGACCAAGTGATTAAGGCATTCAAGGAGTTCTATGCAATGGTAGAGCTAGAAATGTGTAGAAAATTAGAACGTATCTAAGCAGATAATGATGGAGAGTATTTGTGATCTTTTTGAAACATATGTAAGACAATGGGATTAAGCTTGAAAAACAGCCTCACTATCATTCCTATCATCTACACCAAAACAACTATGAGTCTATGAATATCTACTTAAGATTACCTTTATATGACAATTAAAGTCTCTTGTCAAGGGGGATTTGTTGAATCACTTCATATAGCTCTTCCCAAAATTGACATTTAAGTTATTCATCTAACCCTATTTGAGGTGTATAAGCACACGCCACATTCAAAGCACAGTCTTTTACTATAATCTTTAAGGACATAAGTATATCACTAATCTTCTTTACTCCCACGACATGATGTATGAGTTCCTTGATAACAAAGATACCTACCTCATTATATCATTTCAAACCCTGCATACCAAAGTTTGAACCATTAATCTCTTTTACTTTAGCCCTAATATACTTTGTCCCCTAAAAGTACGCTATATGAATCTTATATTCTTCTAAAATCTCCACTAATTTCAAAGACTTCTCTGGAAAGGTCCTGATGTTTCAAGAACTTATCTATAATATGTCAACATCTTGTCTTCTCCTAGACTTGAAACTCACTGAAAGACTAAACCTTGTTCTATCATCAGAAGTCAAAGTCACAACTCTTACCTTAATGTCTAACACAAGCTATAAAAGACCAATCCAACATGCCCCTAAACAAATATAATATTACTCGAGAAAGGAAATAAAGATTGATCTTAAATCCCAAAAATATGCACCGTACCAAACGACTGTGAAAATCACAAGTACACACAACTACAAGTAAATCAAAATTTGATGTTCCAAAATTTGAACCAATAATAGCATCTAGGTTTATGCAAAATGCTAAAATACAGTACTAGATAGTTAAAAACAAACAAACAAAATATTAAAAGCTATAAACACAAAAGAATTTATAACTTTTAATGGTTCGATGAAGACTAAAAACTGAAATCCCAACATCCAAAGACTAACGATCAACCACGAGCAAACACAATCTGAAACCAATCATAAGTGCATCTAATATAGAGGAAAAATTTATGAGAAACCAATTAACTAGAGAAGGGAAACAATGAAACTCATCTGCTCTGTTTAAGAAGTCACACTCCAGCTTTGAATATTCTCATCCTAATTAGCATCGTTCATAAAAAATTCATTTGTCGGGCTTACTCTAAATATGCAAAAGAAGAAAGCAAAACATAAGGTTTTCTAAAAGTCAAATGAGGAAACGTCTAGAAGATGATTGAAAATAACAAGAGATTACACAAATGAGTGACAAAAGCATAAACAATCAACAAAAAGCCGACATATAAAAAAAATGAGTTGTTCAAAGAGATTTTCGATGTACGTTATAATCAGTGCCATCAAATTGCAATGACTACCAGTATAATTGATTTATAATGTTTTTATAGTTTATAAAGCTATAAAAAATATCATAGAATTTAAGATATGAACCAATTGGAGAACTAAAAACCCACCAAGAGAGGTCATTGAAGAAAACACATAGAGAGAGAGAGAGGTCAACACAGGTTTTCCAAATATGAGAATGGAACTCTTTGTTTCTTTGGACCTATTGTCAGTCTGTACCTAAAAATTAAAACAAAATTCACACCAAGGCTTCAACAACATTTACAATGGAGTGCATCCAACTCTCAAGCAAAAAATGAGAGCACCAGGAACGTTTTAATGTTAAGAAGTGAGGAGGTTTATAGAGGAGAGAATTGTTTAGAAGAAGAGATTGTATGTCGCTTGAATTATTTAGTTTAAGTGCAAAAAAGTATTTATAGGGACAAAAATGACTTTTCATATCTAAGTACATGAACCCAATAAATAAACCATACATGAACCAATTTTTTAATTATGTATCTAATGCATGAACATAATTAAATCCCTAACAATGAACTTAAACATCTACGTATTCAGACTAACTTTAAAATTACTCTTCAACACTCCCCCTTAATTTGAAATTTTTGTTTCGTACTTGAAGTCTTGTCCTCAAATGTTGAAAAAATTCAAATTTGAGTGATTTCGTAAAAATATTCTCAACTTGATCATTAGTCCTCACATGCTTGAGCTCCAATCCATTATTTTGCTTGTAGCCTTTAGCAATGAGCCTGGTTTTATATTTCTCTACACCTCTATTGACACTCTTTTTTATCTTGTAGACCCATTTGACTTTAATAGCTTTATAACCTTTAAGAAGGATTGATAATTCCCAAATATTGTTTTTCTCTATTGCTTTGATCTCCTCCTCTATGGCTTGTCTCCATCTATTGTCCTTCACGATCTCCTTAAAATTTAAAGGTTCATTATCTACAAGAAGATAAAAGAAACTACTTACATCAACATTATTGATTTCTTCTGTTTGTTCATAAATATTATAAATATTCCTTATTTTTTGTGCCCCATCACTTGAACTTTCTCCATGCATAAACGAAGAAGAATGAAGTGTATTTGGAGAAGTAAGTGGAGTTGTCTCTTGAATATTTGTTGTGGTTTCTTGCTCTTCATCTTCAAAGTATGGGAAAAAAATCATAAGTGCTTTCTTCTTGTGTCTCATAATCTCATATTGCTTCTTCATCAAATTCGACATCTCTGCTCACAACAATCCTTTTATTGCTTGGATTGTACAATTAGTAGCCTTTGGAATTTTGATCATAGCCAATAAATACATGCTTAACACTTCGATCATCGAGCTTGGATCTTTCTTGTTGCGGCACGTGAGTATATGCTATGCTTCCAAAAACTCTTAGATAAGTAACACTAGGCTTCATTCCATTCCATGCTTGTTGCGAAGTTTGTTTTTTAGCATTTCTTTTTAGAGACCGATCTGACAAATAAACTGCACAAGAAACAACTTTAGCTCAAAATTCTTTAGGCATATTTTTGGCCTTCAACATATATCGATCCATGGTAAGAATTGTTTTATTCTTCCTTTCGGCTACTCCATTTTGTTGGGGCAATCTTGGGACTATTAATGGATGGTAAATTCTATGTATTTCAAAGAAACCAAAAAACTCCTTAGATGTGAACTCACGTCCTCTATTGAACCTTAGGGCTTTAATTATATAGACACTTTCATTCTCCACAAGTGGCTTGAACTTCTTAAATGCTTCTGATTTTTGCTTTAAGAAATAAACCCATGTTCTTTAAGAAATAAACCCATGTTTTTCTACTATAATCACCAATGAAAAGTAAGAAGTATCTACTTTTACCTATTGATAATGGCTTGATTGGTCCACACAAGTTAGTATGAATAAGTTGAAGTGGTGCAGTTGCTCTTGTCACCGCTTCTTTTGGAAAACTCCTTCTTAAATGCTTTCCAAGTAAACATGCTTCACATAAATGATGTGGGTAGTTGACGAAGGGTATTCCTTTCACCGTGTATTTATCTCCCAACGCATTGAGTGCACCAAAATTCAAGTGTCCAAATCTCATATGCCAACGCCATGCTTCATCTTTCACATCCACCTTTAAACATGTTGCTTCGATTGTCATGATATTCAACTTAAACATTCTATTCTTCGCCATAAACACCTTAGAAATCAATTGAATATGTTGATCTCTAAGCTAAAGACAACAATATTTTATGTGGATTTCATATCCTTTTTAAAAAAGTTGCCCTAAACTTAAAATATTACATTTCAATTTAGGAACATAATAGACATCATTAATAAGTCTATGGCTTCCATCTCTTGAAGAAATTATAATGGTGCCTTTTCCACAAATTTGAATCTTTGACGAATCTCCAAAAGAAACGTTGCTTTCTACCTTTTCATTAAGTTCCACAAAATTTCCTTTATCTCCACACATGTTATTGCTTGCTCCATAATCTAAAAACCATGTACTTTCACCTTTACTTGTATTATCTCTAAGTGCTAGCAATAAAGTGTACTCTTCGTCTCCTTGCTTATTATCAATAATATTGACTTGCTCCTCAACTTGATCAGGCGTAGCATAACATTCCTAAGAAAAATGCCCAAATTTATGACAATTGTAGCGTTCAACATTAGATTTATCATACCTCCTCTCATTTTGTTTAAAATTGTAATCTCTTCTTCCGCTTCCTCTCGATTTTCCTTGGCCTTTGTATGATTCATTGTTTCTATCATTGTTGGCGTTGTTATAATCTCCTTTACTTCTTCCTCCATAACTTTGTCCTCGACCTCAACCACAACCACGACTACAACCATATCCGCGACCATGTCATTGTCCTCTTCCTCTTTGATTTCTTTCTCCATCATCATCTTTTAACACAACCCTTGCTTTAAGTGCTTGCTCCAAAGGTTCTTCTTGCCTCTTCTTGATCTTGTCTTCGTGAACTTGTAAAGAGCCCTCTAGTTGTTCAAGTGTCAAAGAGTTTAGATCTTTAGACTCCTTAATGATGCAAACCACAAAATCAAACTTTGGGTTCAAGGAACGAAGAATCTTCTCTACTACTGAACATCTTCAACTTGATCTTCATATCTTTTCATTTGATTCACAATGGCCTTCATTCATGAACAATAATATGAGATTAATTCAGATTCCATCAGGCGTAAAGATTCAAAATCATCTTGCAATGATTGGAGTCGAATATTTTTTACCTTATCAATTCCTTGAAAGGAACTTTGCAAAATCTCCCATGCTGCCTTTGAAGTGGTTGCATCGGCCACCTTTTCAAATATTGAACCATCTAGACATTAATGGATGATGGTTATGGCTTGTTGATCCTTCTTCTTGATCTTTGCCAAAGCATCTTTCTCATTTTGAGACAAATCAACTTCACTTCGAGGTTGCATAAAATCTCTCTCTACAATCTCCCAAGCATCTTATAAGCCAGGCACGACTTTCATGCGAAGACGCCATGTTTCATAATTTTCTTTTGTGAGGCGAGGGAATTGAAATGAGTATACTCAACCATTATTTGCCATTTCTCAAAGAACTTGGCTCAGATGCCACTTTGTTAAGAAGTAAGGAGGTTTAGAGATAAGAGAATTGTTTAGAAGAAGATGTTGTATTTCACTTGAATGATTTAGTTCAAGTATAAAAGGGTATTTATAGGTACAAAAAAGACTCTTCATATCTAAATACATGAACATATTAATGAACCCAAATAAATAAGCCATACATGAACTCAAAATCATACATGGACCAATATTTAATTATGTAACTAATAAATGAACATAATCAAACTCCTAAAATTGAATTTAAACATCCATGTATTTAGACTAACTTTCAAATTACTCTTCAATTTTAAAAGGGTGAAAGATTGAATCCTTACATGTTTTCGTTGCAAAGATCAAATCTCTTTCAAGACCCCATAGATTAACACAAATTTTACAAAGAAAACAGGCTTTGAGCTGCCAAAAAATGTTGCACCCTACACATCCTAGTTAATTTACATTTCAATAATTCAAGATTTTATTTTTTTTAAATGTTTCCCATTAAACAAAAGTCTTTTTATTTAACTCAAATTATTGAAATTTTAAACAATTTTTTTAAAGATTTAACTCACATTATGTCAAATTATTAAAGTCAGCACACAAAAAGTAAAAAGTAAATAACAGATAAAATGTTGTATTTTATTTATTTAACTCAAATTATTACACTTTCAAACAATTTTCTTAATATTTAATTCATATTTTCTCAAATTACTATAATTATTAACATAAAGATAATGTATCATTTATTTAACATCAATTAAACTAAATTTATTTTTAAAATTTTAATGATTAATTTATCAAATTTAAAGATATAATTTATATATAATAATCTATTCAGAAGGAATTTAAAATTTAATAGTTAAAATTTATAATTTATTTAATGTTTAAAATAATTATAAAAATTGAACTGAAGTATTAAATTGAATTATTTATAGTTCTTATTAATAATTAATATTAAATTATTTATAATTCTTATTAATAATTAATACTAAATAATTCAATAATCTATTTAATTTATAGAAAATTATATTAGAAAAATAGGAACAAAAATTAAAAGAAATTAAAATCAAAAATTAAAAATTAAAAAACTTAACTAAATATATTTTTAGTGAATTTAAAAATAAAAACAAATAAATAAATAGATAATAAGCAAATCCAGTTTTGGTTCAACACTACAACTCATTTCCGTTGACCACTCTGCAACTTTCGTTGACACTTTCCTCTTCCCCTATCCTCTCTGCATTTCTCTTGTCGACAATTGCAGATTTGGTACTGATTATTCTTAAGTCTGTGTGTTTAATCGACCCCTCTTTTCGGCGGCGTCCTTTTGGGTGTTCAGGTATGACCAGTTTCTTTATGGGTTCTCTTTGGTTGGCGAGAAAAATTCAGCTAGACGAGAAAGCTATTTGATTTATGTAGGTGCATTCCCTTTTGTCTGGGAATTTTAAATTTTGAAGAAATGAGAAGGATTTAGGAATACCCTTTAGGAAACCTAACAGCATTTTAAAGAAAAAGCAGCAATAATGAAGTAGATTTAATCTGTTCATTTATTTGCAATTACACTTTTGAATACGAAGATTTGACGAGTTCATGCAGTTATTGTGTTGGCTGGTCGTCTATACATGTAAATAGTAAAGTAGCGTTTAAAATCCCCTTATACAAGATTACTTACAAAGCCCGAGTAAGTTTCTGAAAGTTCCTGTCTTATTTTATTTTTCTGCGATATAGAGTGCAAAGGGATAAGCTAGCTGATGATTCGGACACAGAGTAGATAAATGGTGAAAAGATGGGGAAAGAGATGAACTGAAAAGTGTGTGGTTAGCATTCTGAGGGAGAGGGTGGAGAGATGAGTGTGAGCCATGGGTCGGTTCACCCAGTTGAAGATCCTCCGACCACAGACGGCGGAATCAACGACAACAACGACCACCAGCTCGCAGGACTGAGGATGAAGTACATCCAAGGCATGCCTGGCACGAAAGGTGGTCTAGCCTTGCACTTTTGCCAGTTTCTTTTCTCACTTGCATCACTTGGGGTCATGACCACCACTAGTGACTTCCCTTCGGTCACTGCCTTCTGGTAAATGCTCAGAACAGCTCCATGAGTTATACTTGGCAATTTTGGTGGTCTCCTTTTTAACGAAAGAAAATAAAAATAAACCTATTGAGAATGCTTTGAAAGTATGTGCCTTGACTTGATAGTCGATTGAACGAGTTTGGATGAGAAGACAAGATTTCTTCAGGTGGATTATTTATTTTTGTCAATTAGCTTGATGCCTAAATTAGGAAAGCTGGCAGTTGGCATTACTACCGCTTAGTTAAAATACAAATATGTCTAGTTGGGTGAGGAGGCATTTAAGTTGACTTCTTTGATTGCAATCTTTTTACAGATGTACAATAATTTACACTTGCACATGTTATTGATTCTTTAGAAATATAGTATGAGTTACTAAAGCATCTACAGCCAGATTTGGAAAAAGATGTAATTGTTGGAATTATCCTAGAACTATTTAACAGTGGAGGTGACTAGTGTCCAAATCTTTGGTGGATTATTTGAGGGGTTAGGGATAGGGTATTTATGTGGCCATTATTTGTTCCCTGAATCAAAACGAGGAATAAGTTGTTGCAGTCGATCTCACCTCCTTTACCACATTTTTTTTGGAAGAAGACATATCAATTACTGGTGATAGAAGAACTGTGAAACACCCTTTATGGCTATTAACTAAGCAATAGAAATCTAATACATAAACGCCTGTTGCTCTGGTACTCATTTTAAGTTTGTTTAACATTGTTTAGTTACATGGTTGAGGATTTGAATTATGCTAAACGGGTTGTTCAAGGGTTATTTCGAGTGGTCTTTACATTTTATGCCCTTTAAACGATCTTTGTGGTTATTACCTATTCAAACCTGTGGTGATTTGATGTTTTCCATATTGCTGATTAATGTGAGTATGTAACAATTAAAATAAGAAAACTGGATTTGCAAGTGTTTATTTAATCCAGTATGTAACAAAATTAAAATAGGAAAAGTGGATTTGCAAGTCTTTATTTAATCTGGTTCTCATACCAATTTGCAACTGTTTGATATTTTCCAAACAGCTACCTCGTGGCAGCTACTGGGTTGCAGTGTCTGTGGAGTATCTCCTTGGTCATTCTGGACATTTATGCCATTTTAGTGATGCGCTCCTTGCAAAATAACCGAATTGTGAGTATGTTTGCCGTTGGGGATGGGGTAAGTCGACTATGACCTGTATCTTGTGCTATAAACTTTTCTTGGTTTAGTGTTGTGGTTGAACTTCATTACTTGATCTGTAGGAAATCATTGACTTTCTCTGCTATATCTTTGGTACATATGTGAACTACAAATTTATAATCTTGATACAGTATGGCCATTCAGTAGCATCTTCACTTGGACCTTCAAAGCATATCTTAAGATGCCCTTAATATTAATCTCGTTAAATTATCCGTGTTATCGTAGGTTTAACAGAAGGATAATTTTCTGTGGTCCTTTTGGGTACCATATCACTATTCTGCACAAGCATCTTGTATCTTGTAGCACTTATGATATACTTACGTGGAGATGGATGCATGAAAGTTGAGATGGAATATTTCCTCAAGTACTTTTTTGTTGTGGGAACCTCCCAATCTTGTTTGATTACCACTTCTGCCCATCGAATTTTAAACTTACCAGAGGCTTTACACCTCCAATAACAAAAATGCTATAAAAGTATCTTGATAATTCTTTTCTTCCTATATTTGAGTCCTCGAGTTAGAGCTTCATTTGATATCACCATATGATAATAAGTATCTTGATAATAAGTGTGAGGATGTATATTGTCACTTATGATGCCTGCTGCAATTTGCTGTTCCTTTTATGCTTGGACACAGGACAATTCTTTTCAAATAAAATAGCTCAATCATGTCATTTCCCCCATTGCAGATCATTTCCACTCTCACATTTGCTGCAGCTTGTGCTTCTGCGGGCATCACGGTCTTAATTGACAATGATCTAGGAGACTGTTCCCAGAACCATTGTGCACAATTCGAAACTGCCACTGCCATGGCTTTTATCAGCTGGTTTGCTGCACTTTCTTCTTTTCTCCTAAATTTTTGGTCGCTAGCATCACGATGAAGAAGAGTAAATAGTGGAATTTTTGAAAGACGAATGGCAACCATTACCTTTCTGTTGAATTGCCTGAACTATATTGATTTCTTTCATCCTCCTTACGGATCCCTTAGTGTAATGATGTCCAAAAGTTTGAACTTGATTCTTTCCCATGTGTCTGCTCTGTATTTCTAATTGCTAAGTAATGTACCAAAAACACAATGCAACGTAAATATTGTAACTTCCATGATTAGGAAATGGATTTCTTAAGTCACTAAGATTCGCATCCGCCTGATGTATTTGTATTTTTTAACATTATATTGGAAATACCAAATTGAAGATTGAATATAAACAACTCACTCCTGCAATAACTGGCTTGATTATCTATCACCTTTCAAAATAGTCCTTGTTTTTCTTTTGATCGTTAATTAAGAATGCTTTTAGCTATTGGTCAACTTTATTTTAATATTAATCTCAATTATCACGATATAGATATGAAAATTCAAAATAATGCTACAAAAACTCTTTATTTTAGAAATTTATAAATATTCAAAATTTAATATATGTATGAAATGGGAGATTCTTATGAAGTCCTCTGCGTCTGTAGTGATTATGATGGTTTTTGTATTTCTGGGGTAAACTCGAAGTCCAAGTTGGGATTGATTGATACTTTCAAGTTGCGGCATGCAACTTTGCTTGAGCGCCTACCACAATTATTCACGTTTACGGACAAGCAATTACCCATGAAGGTGAGAGACTCATGTTGGTTTTCCTCCCATATCGACAATGAGGAAGTGCGAAAAGAGCTAAGTGTATACAAATAGAAGGCGTATGCCCACTTTCCAACATACTTACCTGGACGGGGTCAATGGGTGATCAAAAAGACCTATGGCTTAGAGTGGCGACCTTCATTGCACTTGGAAGGGGTGCCCCTCTAAGGTCTCCCCAATGAGGGAGAGCCTACGTCATAATTTGTGGTAGAGGGGGCTTGCGTTCGCGCAGCCCCTGCCAATGATGAGTTAAAATTGTAATTTAGTGAGTATAAGCTACGAACGCTAAGATCGTATCTGAAGTTAAATGATTGAAGCTGTAATAATAAATTATCTATTGAAAGCATAATTGCTCCTACGTACGTAATGGGCGTCGTACCAATCCATAAGACATGAACTCGACTATTGAGTTAAGGTACGATGAGGGTTAGTGTTCGTTACCAAGGCCTAAGTTACAGTGTAGAAGATGTTTCGGATTGATGCAACTCAAGTACAACATTCAATAGCATTGTTTCAGCCAAGGCGCCAAGCATGAGCCCTTCAATCAAGTGATTTTCCTTAATGATGTGGAATTGTCGGGTTGATTAACTGACAATGTCCTCTTATGGCGTTGTAAACGACACTTTATATCTGAGATTTGTTATTTGGATTGGGACGTTAATTCATCTATTCCCAGACCAATGTATCCGAGACATAATGCAGACAGCTGCTAATCGTTTGCAAGTACCTGTCAACCTAGTTGGAACTCCAACTGCCCAGGGAGTTCTACCTCAGTGAACGATTTAGGGTGGACTCGTATGGAATAACCGAAAACAAGGAGATCTTCCCACATGTTTCTTGTTCTTTATATATGAAATGGAAAACATTTTTCTAGTAATACAGTATTTGCAATGCAAACTGCATTTGCTGTTTGTTTAGGAACTTTACAAGCCAACCAAACAATTTAACCAAATGTTACGTAACAGTGATAAACCGAACACCATCTTCCGATCTCTTGTTTGTCAGAACAGAACAGAACCAGAAGTCTTTTTGCTTTTCTAACTTACATAAAACTAATGCAAATATCTGTTAAAACCAGCTTGCCCCTATTAATACATAATACACTGTCATAAAGGTTCATATATTAACTGGATATTTTTACGGAGGAAAACGGACTAAGTTTCCTTCCTGCAACTTCTGTCAGGAACAAAGATGAGATGTTGAAATGTCTAGAAAGAATACAGATTTCCTTCCTGACAACACTAAACTCAAAATAGGGTAAGAAAAACTCCACGACTTTATTTACAAGGTAAAGCAAGACCCTTTTGGCTCAAAACAAAAATCAATTAACTTACTATAATGCAAACCCTGAAGCTGGTTTTCCGTCCTCCGTCCTTTTGTTTATCTTGTTTCTTTTCTGTGCAGAATTTTCATTTTATATCCAGCTCAGGAATGGAGATAAAGAGTAGAAGATGTGGGCTAATGGTGATAGCTATGATGTTCACACGAAAGACCAGTTAACAAAAGAGAAGGCAAGGCAATGAACTGTGTTCTCTTCTGCAGCCAAGACTTTCCAGGCAACAGATTGCTCATATGATACATGCCGCCCCATGGTTGACATGCATATTCCAGCAGGCAAGTAAGCAAATCCCTGATAAGAAAGGAATTAAGATAGTTCCATCAGTGAATAACTAGATATCTTTCAGCATCAGAAGGAAAGAACAAAATTCTGTATACAAGTTACCTGCTGCATTAATTTTGGGAAGTCTGCAAATAGTGCCTTGCGACCAGATTCATCGAATATTTTATCAAGTGTGATGTCTTGCAGAGCCACTAAAGTAGTCTCTAGCATATCAAGACCTGCCTGATTGGCAAAGATGAAAACAGGCAACGACTACAAGACCAATGACAAAGCAAAGAGTAAAGATGAGCAAATCTTTTACTAATTCATTTTGAATTCTGAAGCTCCAGTGACAACAAAGTAAAGGTTAAAGCTATGAACATATGATATAGCTATGTCCCTGGCTGCTACCCAGATCCCCCTTTCTGCATATTGAGAACAAAGTTATCAAGCCATTATAAATGCAAGCATGTACCTTCAGTGAACAGCATAAAATAGCATCTTGATGTTGCCATAATTGCTTCAGCAATGAATCTCCACTTAGAGAATCCGATCTTAGAAATTCTGCCCCTATATAATAACTGGGGGAAAAAAACAATTTTCAATTTCATAGATTCCAGATTTACAAAGTATTCACCCTAAAACACTTTTACAGCAAGTCAGCAACCAAACGGAATACAACTTGATCATATATCAATACCAAAAAATGTTGAACCATTGATAATAGAGCATGCCTGTAACTTTGGCAGATCCAGTGAGACAAGGTAACAGCTTCAGGAGAGCCTGGAGACAGTTTTGATCGGACATCTGGACTCACTCCTGAAGGAGATATGGCCATGGCTACCCTCTGAACAGACGAAACCACACTTCGGACATACTGACGTGCCATGTTTGCAACATTATCCTGTAGAGTGCTCTCAAAAGGAAACTGGAATGCAATGGTCAACACTGATCTCAAGCTCTGAGACGAACCATCTGCTGTGACATGGCTAGCTGCAGGGCCTACTTCCAGACTTGACGTTAGATCCAGAGTGCGATTTGTAGTCAATGCATCCTGTGTCTGCTTCTGCATGCTAAAGAATTAGTATAAAGGTCCCCATAATAGCAAAAGCATGCACTTAGAAGTCCAAACAACATGAATGGCAACAGCATATTTACTTTTTAAACCAAAATTTTCAAAAGCTGATGCTCCTTTATTTGATGTTCCATGATTCGGGATGTTGCAATAGTTTCCAAAGAATTTCAATGTTCAAAGAAAATTCAAAATTGGACAAATACGAAGAGTAATTCATTTTTATCACCTATTATCAGCACAGAACATTTACTGATATTGAATGAAAAGTCAAAGCAAACATTTACTGATATTGAATGAAAAGTCTTAAGCAAGGACTGAACCAAACTTAACTGTTTTTGAATCCAAGGGAATTACACGAAATCCAGAAGGTATAAGGGGAGCATCATCAGGAAACATTTCATCGATTGGAGCAAAAATCAGTTCAGAACAGGCTCCAACAGCATTCTCATCAACTCCACTGCATATCTGACCAAGTTAATTAAAGGACATCAGGACATGTATTTACATCAACCTTTCTGCAAATCAAAATACATGAACCTATCCCCATCACAATACCTGCCTCTACCCAGTCAAAAGATATAGCCAAGCTATAACAATTAAAGTCTAGCTGAAAATGAAATTACAAGTCCGTACCTGCAAGAGATGAATGTCCCTAGGAACAAATGCATCCTGCGACACAGAATGGCCTTCGAGTCGAACAACTTCAAGTAACTGGACAAAGGTTTTGTTAGCAAATATTGTGGTAACCTAACTTACCAGATAAATGATAGTATGAGGCACATAAGATATAGATCCCAATGTCAACACAGTGCTTAGTTCCTTTGCAGCATCTAGAGGATAAAGATCATGATTATCAAAGTGACACAAACAAAAAAGTCAAAAACCAAGACACTTGTTCAAACTCAGGTGTAACTTGAAAACTAAAATCATTGACATAATATAGCCAAGTGGGAAGAAAATCACAGCAATCCACATGATAGCATCTCAAATGAAGATAAAACAGGAAATAACTGAAACAGAGGAAAAGGACAAACCTCTTCTTGTTCAATAGTGTGGCCAAGTGGCATAATAATTTGGCTCCCACTGAACCTTGTAGGCCTCATCCCAGGATATGCATATGCCCCAGCCTTCAATGATGCTGCAGAATAAGCATCAACATTGAAATCGGCCCATTCGGAACGATGTTCCCTTAGGAAGCGAACGAGTACAGCAGGAGGGACATTCTACAAGCAAGACAAGAATGCAATCAACTTCAAAGACATGTTCCCCAAATTACACAAAATGTGGTCAAAATCTCAAGTCTCCAAAATGAGTCAATATTATCATACAATGGTTGCCCAAAAGCAAGAGAACCATAGCACATCCTGTTGGTTCTGAACAGTGGGTCCATATGGTTCAATATTTAGCACAGATCATAATCTATTTACCTATAAAAAATGGAAACAAGATTAAATCAGATGTCACCTTATATCATGGTATGATTCAAACATGCCACATCAATTCCATAATGGGGTTTTAAATCAATAGCAGAAGTCGCAATTACATAGTTTGAAAAACTTGCAACAAAGAAACAACCACAAGAGTTCATATTCTGAACCAATCATTCTATTCTCATATCAAATAAAATTGATGCTGCCAGAACTTAATCATACCTGAAGAAGCATGGAAGCTTTTGCACAAAGGATGCCTCCAAGGAAAGGTGAGTTAGCAGGATTGGAAGTGCTGACCAAATTCTTGGATGAAGTAACAGCAATGGTCACATCTTCAGCCCCATCACAATTGATCATCGACCAGCCATCATCATTAAAACCATTGACAGCATCATTGAAACCTCTACAGGGATATTATAGCAGAGGACAAGAAAATATTTAGACATAGGTATAGAAATCATACATCCAAAGTCCTAACCAAACTAAAATATTCTGCATGCAGACATGTTTGACTTCACATAAAGGAAAACATTTGATATTTGAAGAATACTCAAAAAAGTACAGGATAATAAGGTTACCTGTTTAACCTCTGGCTGAAAGTCCTCAAAACAGCTGGTTGTCTACCCAATCCATAGACCACCTCACCATTAGTTTCCTGAGCTATTTGTCTTATATAACGCAAGGCCTTCAGAAAAACAATTTATAAATGTTATATTATGTACTCGTCCTTTTTCCAGTGGGGGGAAGGAATGTAATACAGATTGGATGTTGCAATTTGTCCTACACATGAAACATACAATTTTGTTCCTTACAAACTTCAAGAAATGTGTATGCTAGTAGTTTCAAAACCTGATACCCTTTACTACCAAAGAGTTATGAACTTTCTACCAATAGGCCCTCAGACTAGAGAATAAATTTCTTCCCAACGTCATTAATAAAACAATCCATAGTGTATCAACTCTACAATGCAAGCTCAGTAGATTACTGGTCATCCTCTGATCTAACCAATTATTTGATATGGAATCAAATTTGTTTACAGCACTGAAATCCATTATAGACATCTATTCCTTATGCTGCTCAACCCAGAAAACCAAACTGGGTAGACTTAACTTACAGCAATCGTCATTTTCTGGGCCACTACTTTTGATGATTCGTAAAGTGGGCGCAACACTTCCGGCACAGTCCAAGCCTAGAAACAGATGAAAGAAATGAACTTTTTGCATTTCCATAGGTGCTTAAAAAGCTAAAGGATCAACTTTGTACCCCAAGATTCAGGTGATCCACGATGTGGATAATGGAACCACCACCATCACATGGTCTTATTAAATAGCCACTAGGGAGCATTTCAGCCCTTACAAACTGTGTGGCAGACGCTGTATTTGGACCAGCACCAGATCCAGAAAGAGATCTCTCACAGACCTTACACATCAAAAACAAATACAATTATTCGTCAGGTTTTTTCATGCATGACAACAACAAATCACAAGAATGACTTCTACTATCCAAGAATGCATACCACGAGACTGCCATTTTCCAAAGTTGTGGAGTATCTCAATGTCCAGAAATCCCTTGCAGGTGCTAGCGTAGTTGGGGCATATGTCTGAAGCAATTTTCAACCATACAACTCATGAAAGACTTCAAAAATCTACAGGAAACTGCAACGGAAAAAAAAATCATACTACACCTGACTGTAGACTAGTTCAATTATCCCGCCATTTCCTGCAGTAAACATGGTATACACATCAAGGCTCCGACAATCCCGAAACCAAGATGGACGATCTTTAAGGATCTCTGCAATCTGTAAACTTTTCCCCTTCAGTCAGTATTTTAAACAAGAACAGCTGCTTACAAAAAAGTGAATCACTATATACTGCAAAAACGAGGCCACACCTTTGTAGCTTCTAAACTGACAAGACCACAGGCTCGAGCTGCCACTCCATTGCAACTTTGTGAAATGGCAAAGATCCCAACAGAATCCGGACCAGGCTGAGCAAAAAAATTGGGCGTATCATTTAGATGCAGTTGTTCATCATATCGGCTCGTAGATTGGACAAACAAAAAGACTAATAGAAGTGAATTGTATAAGAAAGAATTAAAAGACCTTCATCCCAGGCATCTGGACCCAATCGACAGCAGTTCCTGTAGCCTTTGAAAGGAACTCTGCCAAGGTCTCCTCTGCAATGGAAAGGAGTCTGCAAAGTTGACAAGTTAGTCATACCATCCATATATTTGACAATTCCTATACATCCATTGACATTAGATCAATGTAGGAATGCGTGAGTGTGAACATCTATGCATGCATGAGTTATTAAATCGTAGCCATTGCTTAGAAGAATACCCCGCAGGGTTATTTGCATCTCTCAATGTATGCGGAGGAGTGGTAATCACAGAATCACAGCTTGCATCAGTTGCTGTTGCCTGCAGACACCGTTTCAAGGATGAGGAAACAAAACATTTACACTCAAAATAATTATATCAATCCCTTTATCATTCCACTGACACAGCCACCACGAAAGCATCTACAGTTTTCTTCTATAGGCAAATATAAAAAGCATCCTATATTCAAAATTTGAAAGTAAATGCAATCACGAGTCAGAGTCATCTCTTGCAAATTGAAGTCTTAACAACCATTTGAAATGTAGATCCGTTAAAAGTTAACTGTTGATTTTGAAATTAGCTTCTACCCCAAAGATATTAATCAAAAATTGTTTCCCATGCCAGAAATACAGTTTATAAACCATAGTATATAGCTCGACTTCACTGTGAAGACACATTTTGGACTTCAAATGCCCAGATAAGTTGGAAAATAAGAAGATCAAGATCATGGACGAATAGGTAATTTCAATAGAGCAAGAATCAATAAGACATACATTAACGGTGTGCAGTTGTTGCTTCATATACCCATTCTCACAAACCAGCTGTGACACCTGCTTCTGCAGGCGATCATTCTCCTCCATCAACAGCTTATTCATTGCTGACAATTTTCTATTCACTGTCTGGAGTCTTGAAGACTCTTTTTTCTGCTTCTCCCGACACCTGCATATCCAAATAACATTCCGTCTAAGATTCCCAAAAAGTCCATTCACCTATAAATCAAATTGAGTCAGGATTGAAAGAAACAATGATTATGCCCAAAAATTTTTTAAACCAAAATCCAGTTATAACATACTGCATTCGCCTTATGTCAAAACTAACAATGTCATAAACCTTGCGCCATAACTTGGGCGTAAATCAAAATGTGAGACAGAAACGTCAAACACAAAAAGAGTAGTCAAAGCGTGGCGCGAGAGATAGTTTTCTAAGAAACAAACACTACGTTCCCAAGCCTACAGTCCAACAATGATTTTATGTTAGTTCCATCTTGTGGTTAAAGTTGTTCGATTGAATTATCAATTTTGGACAAAGCAGTTCATATAGATCAATGCCTCCGACGTAAAAGAAAGGTTAAGACTTTAAGCAAAGATGTCATTGTGCAGAGCTAAAAAAACTTAAGAAGACAGGTAGAGAAGTGTCCAAGTAGTAAGCAATCTGAACCTGCGATTTTGAAACCAGACTTTGATCTGTTTAGGTTCTATGTTAGACAAAATGGGGCACTCTCTAATCAACTGCTGCCTACGCAAAGAGCTGGGCTTTGGGCATTCCGCGTACACTCTTTCAAGCGCCTCCACTTGCTCCGCGGTGTACCGTACATACTTCCCAGCGTCAGTTAGATGCTTATCTATACTACCGCTACTACTCTCCCTGTGCTGTGCCATCGCCATCGCCATTTTCCGCACTAAAACTAGACCCCTCTTAAAACAGCCAAACAACTGAAGAAAGCGGGTCACAGAACAGAAAAGAAGGTTGTTTTGGTTTCTATTTTCGTGGGTTAAGGAACTTATGGGTAAAGATTTCCTGTTCTAGTAAAGCCCGTCCTTTGCAAGTGTGAATGAGGAACTAACAGAAGGAAGAAAAATTTCGAGTTTATTCAAAAAAAAGGACCTTGAAGTAGGGTGGTATAGTTGATTTAGTACAATCTAAAATCCAGGTGGTGAATGAGTTCTTCGGAGCTTCAAGGTCGACACATCCAGAGCGAAGAATCAGAAACCTCCCCGCATATATGCTTCATCCCCTTAAATCTTGCATAAAAGCAAGAAAAGAGAAGAAACTTGCTTCTATCAAGCCCACAAGAAGAAAACAACCAAAAACAGCAAGTTTCAAATCACAAAAGAGCAAGAATCCAAACACTTGTACACTGATTTCCCTCTCTCACAGATATACAGTTCACTCCCAACTCATAAAACCAGCTAGCTGTTACGTTGTAATCTCACAAAACCGAAAACCAAGGCAACAATCCAACTCCATTCAAGAAACAAGGAAAAAGACTTGGACTTTCTCTATGAAAACGAGCTTTACACAACATAACTAAGAGAAACCCACAAATCAGCTAAAAGCAAGGGCTCCCCCTAGAAAGAGAGCCAAGTGGAGCGATGTGCATATCAGAGACAGGGAGCTCGGTCTGGCTCACAAAGCTGACGCGAAACCGAGACAGAGAAAAGAACCCTACCCATGACTCTACTCTCAGCTAACAATGGGAGAAACTAGGAGGGAGAGAATGAAGGATTACAGTGAGTGATCTGCGTGTGCGCTTAGAAGCAGTGAGAGAGAAAGAGAGAAAAGGAGGGCAGTTCCAATTGCACGCATATCGACAAACCAAGACAGGAGTGTCTAAATGGGTAAAAATAATAATTGGAAAAAGAAAATAAAGAATCATCATTTACGTCCTTATCCCTTACTTTACCGTGAAATGACATGTTAGGTACAGAGGGTAGGTTCTTAAGTGGCAGGACTATCTCAAATAGGATCAATCTTCCTTGGTTCTAGTAATTATATAAATTCAATATAATAATATAATCAGTAATATGCAAATATTATATAAGCAAAATTAAAGTTGCTAATACACCATAGTTTATACGTAATATTAGGATTTATAATAAAATATACTAAAATAGGATAAAAGTGAAAATAAAAATTTTATATTACATTTTATTTTATTTTAAATAATATAAGTAAGTTATTTTTAATTTAAAAATTTTTTAAAAATAAAAAATAAAAAATATGTACTACCTAATATACTCTTGATAATTTTTTATAATTTAAATTATACCTTAACCTTAATAACAAGTAATAAAACAATACAACTTTATTAACATACGTTTTATTCTATAAAAAATAAAATAGTCATTCATTATATTTCATCTTTTTTAAAAAATAGTTCATTATATTATATTTATGAATTATTTTGTTCATCCCAAATAATACTTTTTTAATATAACATTTATTTACATACTAATTTATTATAAATTATTTTATTTCATTGTAATTTGTTAAAAAACTTACGGTTAATCAAAGAGAGTCTTAAGTTTTCCATCTTTAATTGGTATAAAATAGTAAATCAACTGAAAATAAAAAATTGACGGAACCCGACCCAACTGGACTTTATTACTGCATTAAAAATGTGTCAATAATTGCATCTATTTATGCGATCTTTATTTGTTCAAACGTTTAAAATAATCCGAGATGTTCACTGATTGATTACTCATAATGCTTTTATTGACGTTGTTGTATCACTATTAATGCTCCTGTAAATATCAAAAGGATTAGGAAGAAGCTTGCCTTTCAGATGACGGTCGAATAAAGACCTTTTTACGGATTAGATTAAAAAATCAACCAAGGCAGACTGAGACTGAGACTGGAGTATTTATTTGTCTGTGAGCAAAGCAGCCACAAATCTCAATAGAATAAAGACTAGTA
>JANTNU010000234.1:8505195-8515857 GCA_024752395.1 Erythroxylum havanense
GCAGAGGCTAAGTGTGAAAGAATACTGGTTGTAGAGACCTGAAGAGGCTCACAAAGAATACTTGTAACGTTGAAGAGATAGTGAAATCTCAGAAGGAACTCTAAGGACTGGACGTAGCCCACGGTTTAGGATGAACCAGGATAAATCTCTGTGTCAACTACTCTCACTTTATATCTCTATATTTCAGATTCAAGTTTTATCAGTACTTAATTCGTAAACAAAGTTTTCAAAAGTTTTGATTAATTAGAATCTATCAAAAATTCTGTAAAAGAATTTTATTTCTAACAAATAATGTTTGAAAGAATTTTCAAAAAGGGGAATACACAATTCAACCCCCCCCCCCCTTCTCGTGCATTCTAATATCGTTTTCTAAGTATTGTATTATTCATTTCACCTAAGGCATACTCAATAATATTAATATTGCTTAGTTTTTTTGTAGTTATTCTTTTAAATGAATCTAGTACTTTTAACAAACTTAAGGCTATTATCTCACTTTTGATTGCTCTAGGGATTCTATGACATCGATTTGCTCTTGCTTCAAAATATTTAATTATATTTCTTAAATCTTCATTATTGTCTTAACAAATCTCAAATACAACTTATCAAATAAGATGAATAAAACATTAAAATAAATAGAAAATAAAAGAGGAAAATATGATAAAAACAAATTAAATTAATTATTGAATATTATAATATGATGGGTTGCAGAGCCAACCATGATAGGTTATAGTATTCAAAGAAATATTAAAGCAAATAAGAAATATTACACCTCGATGGGTGGTAAAGCTGACTGCTACAAGTTGTAATGTTTTAGATAAATAAGCAAAAATCAAATATTAAAGAAAATAAAAATACTTAATAGATGGTAGAGCCAATCCACTATAAATAGTGCATAAAGAAAGCAAATATCAAATAAGAAAGCTTCAAGGAAAATATATGAACTTAAAATTCAAATAATGTTGAAAACATAAGAAGTATTACAAAGGAATTTGGGGCTCTGAGAAAGAAAAAAAAGAAAAAGAAAGAAGAGAAGGCTTTTTTTTAACAGCTTTGATACAAAGCTTCTGGAGAAGCTTTAGCTTTAGGGGTTTGGTTTATGCTTTAAGCATTTAGCCTTAGAAGGTTTTGGCTTTAAGGAAGAAGAGGAGGAAGAAGAAGAGGACAAGCAAGGAGAAGATGAAGAGATTGTTTAAGTTTGCAGCAAGCTTATTATAAGTTTATTCCAAGTTTGTTTCAAGTTACTTCTTTATATAAGCTCTCTAGTGTCCTTTTTAGTCTTTGTTTTTAATCCAATATCTTTATAGTGGTTATCCACTTTTTGTAGATGCAGGTGATTAGTTTCCCTTATTGCAGTCTTTAATTCATTTTAAATAATTTTTCTTTACAATTGGGATTTTAATAGAAAGAGTTATATTACATAATTAGTGCTTATAGCAAATTAATCAAATTAACTTCTAGGCTCTATGTCTTTATTATTGCTAGACTTCAAAATATTCGTCTTTAGTTTTTGTAATGGCTAACAATGTTTGGGCTTTTGATTTTTGTTGGAAAAACATTGTGGGGTCACTTGTCTTATGGAAAAAGAATTATAGCTCAACCATTCTTCTACAACAACTTGGGATGTTTTATATCCTTGGGTAAATTTATCCCACCATTTAACTTTAAATCTCTAGATTAGATTTAGAATGTTGAGTTGCGAGTCTTGTTTGTGCTCATATTTCTACCCAAGGGCTAAAAAACTTTGAAACAAATAGGAGGCATGGAGGGAAGATGTCTTTATAGTCTTTAGTTTGGTATTTTCTTTAAAAATGCAATATCCTTGCCACACACTTGGCAAAAATATTTGTGGGATACGTGGATACCATTTTCACCAATTGATGAACCAAAATGGAAAATTGTTTTTCGTGCTAGTGTTAAGAAAGAACAGCTACTAATGGCTACTTATCATATTGCTCATTAAGAAGGTATTATACTAGGCCTTCTAGTAACCATAATAGTTATAGGTTAGGCAATAGGGTAGGTTTGTTAAGAATCAAACTTCAACTTTTTTTTGGTTTTCTAAGGCTCTTGACCCAACTACTATGTGGATTACTTTATTGATTTTACAATTTAAGTAAGCTAATATGGTTTCATGGAGCTCAATAAAGTGATGTTTGATTTTACATATTTAGTGTCATTGAGGATATACAAATAGTAAGCTTGGGACTTTAAAAGATCCCAAGTCTTGTAGTGTAAACATTTGGGAAAATATTATTTATTACCTCAAAAGGATTTGGGTTGTAAAACCCATTTTTAATAGTTAAAATATTTTGAAAATGGTCTTTACCAAAATAATTGTTAGTTAGACTTCTTTTGATTTTGGATCATGTAAAATAATTTTTCTACTTGCATTTTTAGCAATCATTTTTTATAAAATTTTCTTTGAAGGACTTTCCTTAAAGGAGTCACTCGGAGTTATTGAAAAGTTTAGACTCATTGGAAAATGTTACAGTTAATCTGAAATGTTAGTCATTGATGATGAGGATGTTGAGACCTCACCTTAGACTTTGGTTAGAATAGGAGTAGATAGTCTTTTCCTCTTCCAAAATTTCTTTCCATATTGTCACTGGTCGCGTAGTTTTTTGGGCTCTAGATGGCTTTAAGAGAAAGAGTAACTCTTAAGATCACTTTTTGGATTGCAAAAACTCTCGATTTAGGAGGTTAGGGATAGAATTTACTTCACCTTTCCTAAATTCAATATCAAGATAACAAATACTTAAGATAGCTTACCATCTAGAAAATTTTTGTTTTAAAGTAATATTTTGAACATCTTTTCGCGAAACTCCTTCAGCATATTTATAATCAATTCTAAGAAAAAATCATTGATTCAATAAATTAACTTGAAACTTTAAAGTGCAAAAAATGAAAGATAAATTTTCTTTTTTAATCGTTGAGTAATTGCTTTGTATGGGATTCCAACGTCCCAAAGTATAATGAAAGATTTTCTCTTTGTCATTAACCTTTTTTTAACTAAAGGAGATTCTAATCAAGGTTTTAGTGTTACTGATAAGAAAGAATATGAGAATAAAATCTTAACATATTAAAGGATTATGATAAAAAAAGACAATGTTTGCAATCTTCAATAGCAGGATCATGTCAAGAAGAAGATCAAGGTACATTGAGGTTAATTCAAATATTACTTATTGTAAGGTCATCTTGATTGTGTTTGATAGTCTAAAAGGCTAACCATGTATAATCGTTTCATCTTACTTTATTCCATAAGTCTTTACATTCATCAAAAGACATTAAAGCTTTTAATTTTAGTATAAAAGTCTCCTAATCTTTCAAAAAATATTTAGGGAAAATTTTGGCAAGTGTTTTAATCATATTTTGATTAAACAAATTGTTTTTGAGCATTTAAAGTTATTAAAGTCTTTTTTTTTGGTGACTGGTTGACTAATATTGGATAATGGTGTTAAATTTGAAGTGTTGTGTTGGGTATCGATTCCGGAACCCAACTACAGAGTCATAAAATGTGAACGTAACCTAATGAAATTCCTTAACCATTATTAGTTCATCTTTATGCTCTAATACTACAACTATTAGGCACAGATTCTGAAACCCAACTACGGAGTCATAAAACGTGAGCTTAATCCAATGAAATCTCCTTAACTTTTATTAGTTCATTTTTATGATTTGATACCACAACTGTTAGACTTGGGCCCCGCTTCCGAAGCCCAACATTTAAAGTTATAAAAGGTGAGCAAACAATTTTCTTCTAGGTTTATTTCAAAGAAACCATCATTAACCATCATCCCAAAAGGGTAGTGTGCCCACACCAATCAAACATCAAAAACAAACTCATTTCTCTTACTTCAAAACAGATTTTGGGAAACCTCAAACTAGAATTACAATTTGACTTCTTCAGAACATTTGTTCCACATTGCCTTAAGTTCCTCATGACACAAAAATCATTCAATTTGGTTCAAAAATTTAAAAGTTAGGACCCAAACATTTTTAGACTATTATTAAACTAAAATAATACACTATACCGAACTTCCATCCAGAAATTAAAAGTCTTAGGGAGTGAATTTATGTTTAATTTCTTCATATAATTTGTATCTCTATGTATCTAATTTATTTTGAAATAAGAATCATCTCATTCAGAATACTACAGATCAAGATATCATTAAAATACCAAAATATGTTCAGTAAAATATCCAATTCATACTCTTCCAACCCATACCCTTTCTTTGATTCAATCAATATTTTTCAAATCAATATAAAAAGCTATAAATTTTTATGGAAAAAATATAAAAATGTGTTAAGAATCTATTGGTCTAAGAATCACTTCATTTAGAGGTCGAATAACAAAGTTATGGTCGAAAGAATCAAACGTGGATTTGTCCTCAATCATATTGAACCTGTTTCGGGATAATTGGCATAACTTTCTCTAGAGATGTCGAATTAAGGTCATCTTTGTACGCTTCTAAGAGGACTTCTATATATACAACTTTTATGAAGATACCAAAGAGATATTTTGTCATATAGAGGGTCAAAATTGAACTACATGAAGGTCAGATGAAATCAGACGAAGGGATTCAGTCTAAGACTTATTTTGGGACAATTCGCATAACTTTTAATAAAGATATCAGATTAAGGTCATTATTAAACGGTTTGAAAGAGGACTTCTAGATCTACAACTTTTATGAAGATATTAAAGAGAGATCTTTTCGTATAGAGGGTCAAATTGAGTCAGAAAAAAGGTCAAACGAAAACAGATGAAGGTCAGACGATTCAGTCTGAGATGCATCAGACGATTCAGTCTACAGTGAATCAGATGATTCAATATGAGATGCATCAAACGATTCAGTGTAAGATGAATCAGACGATTCAGTCTGAGATGCATTGGACGATGGTATTTCTACTGGGTCTTCCTTAGATCACCAAAAGTTCTAAATTACTAACTACACTTTCTAGAGCATCTCCATTTATAAAGATCATAACTTTCGACTCCAATGTCTAAAAATTCCATACTATATATCGTTAGAAAGCAAGAAAGATAAGCTACAACTTTCTAGAGACAACTTTGTCTAATTTAACCTAGATTAGTGCAGATTTTTTCCTGAAGTCAAAATATGAATTTTACCTCTATGGAAGACTTGAAATTTGCACTGTACAAACTTGGAATATCCTAAGCATAACCATTCAACTACCAAATTGACTTCATTAGATTGTCAAATCTCAACTCATTTGACTCATCACATTCAACTACATCTCATCATTCATACATCTCATCATTCATAATTCCTATCTTTATATATATATATATATATCCACAATTTATGTTCAAAATTATCAACTCAAGTTGATAACTTCTTCACGTATATCTAATTTCAACTCACATCATCCATACACAATTCATATTTCATTAACACCAAGTATAAGAGTTTACAAAGCTTTAATGATATTCTAAGCCACATTACATTATCGATATCAAAATCCAAAATACAAAAGATACAAAACCCCATAATTTTGGAAATGTGTCTAAAGCCTTGCTTTTACAAAATCTAACTTAATTTACAAAAGCATTGCAAAGGTAGAATAATGCCTAGACTTTTAGTTACTTGATCTCATTCTCCTCACCTGAAGAGGGGACAAAAAGGGAGGTTGAGCTTAGAAGTTCGTGGGTAATAAGTTTATAACAGAAAATAAGCAAAATCGTTGAAATGTTCATTTGTCGTATAAAAGTCATAATGAATTCATAAAACGCTTTGTTCTCAATTCTCAATCAAATTCATAATTGTAGCTCAAAACTTTTAGTTAAAATATCATCACATTAACATAGTATATTCATTTAACCATCAATGCAGAACACTCAAATTATGCAACACACTTGACAATTCAAAGATGCAATGCACAATAAATGGCTCGAGAGTTCCGTGGAACAAAACAGAGAAATCAAAGTTTATATCGTGAACAAAACGAATCCGATTTCTTAGGATCTCATCGCTTTAAGCGGACAACCGAGAGAAGACTATAAGTTAACATGCACGTGACTAACGAAACAGGTTCCTCTCTTGCCTAAATAAAAGCACGTATTCATGCTCAAATCATTTCATCATATGCTCATACTTTCATGTTCTTTTCAGTTATACAAAATGCCATGAAATTTTTCAAGGCATAACATAAATATTTCAAAACCATTTTTTATTTCATCATCAAAATTCATGCACCAATATGTAGTAATTTCTCAAATCACTCAAAAGCATTAAAAGCAACATTTAAGAAGTAATTGAAATCATTTTACTTTCTTGATTTGGAAAAACAATAGTGGCTCATAACTCTATTATAAACATATAACCCACCTTGATTTTATTGCTTAAAGACTTGCTCAAAAATGCCTCTTCTTTTACTCTTCTTACCTTTCTTGATCCCCTTATACACTAACAAAAATCCCATTCAATAGGGTTTTCAATTGAAAATTTCACAAAGCACAATCACTAAAATTGGTTCTAGAATACTTAAACCTATGCATTTTCTAAACTCCATGAACTAAAATCCTTCTAAAAATTCAAAAGTTTCAAAATGATCTTACCTTGATTCTTCGCCAGATGAAGAGATCTTTGACTCAAATGGAAACTCTTCTCCTCCTCTACCTTTTTCCCTTCTTGAACAACCTCAAACTCTCTTAAAAACTAAGAAATGATAAAACCCTAACTATCTTTCCTTCTTTTCTCTTCTCTCCACCGAAACTCTCTTCTTTCTCTCTTCTGTTCTTGTTCTTCTCTCTCAATTCACGTTTTTCCCTTCTTAAAAAAATACAACATTTCTTCTTCCATTTCTACCCTTAATGATTCAAAAAAGTCCATTTTATCCTTCCTTATAGGCCTATGTTCTTTTAACCTTAAATGTCTTGCCAAAAATAATCTTGAGCATTCTTATAATCTTAACACTTTAATTCCATATACCCATGCAATAAATCATACTAACTTTGACATAATAATTAACTCCAAAAATTTAACCTATTAAAACCTCAAAATTTTATTTAAATCATACTTAAATAGAGAAAAAAATAAGGGGCTAACATGTTGAGAGTTTGATGTAACATTGGTTGATTTATTGGTTAACTAATGTGCTATATTGGTCAACCAATATATATACTAGTCGATTTGTATTCCAATCGCTAGTAGGTTTTTAATGCACATTGGTTGACCAATGTATCAAATATAGCCATTATAGCGAGTAATTATTAGCTCTAACGAACACTATAAATAGGTGTTCTCTTATTGATTTTTGCATCAAGAAGTTTTGGGTTGTAAGTTACTTTTGGTATGTGTGATCGTTGTATTGGGTTGATCTAAAAGTTGTTTGGGGATCCCCTTTACCTTGAAAAAAGATTGAAAAAGAGGTCCCTCTTTGCCAAAATAAAAGAATGTATAAAGTATATTCTTCGCTTAAAAGAAGAATTATAATGGAAATCTAAGATAAGTCTTAGGAGTGGATGTGCTCAATGATTGTTTATCAAATCACTATAAATCAGTTTGTATTTCTCTTCCTTTACTCTTTATTTTTTGCTTACTAGCGTAATTAAATTCACTTACTATTATTTCATTCTATCATTTGTGATAATTTGTAGACATTGATTTATAAGTTAGTAGACTCTAATTAAAATCTTGAATTCACCCAATCCAACCCCTCTTGGGTATTATTAGGGAATAACACTTTTGTTTTAAGATACTTCTATATCCTTGATCATAAGCATGTGTTTCTGTAATTTTGAATGCAATTGGGTCAGTTATATGCAAGATAGGGATATCTTTGATGATTTATTTGATTTATTTCACTAAACTAATGTGTTTTTTTTCCTGATCAAGGCTTTAGAGTTTTTTTTCCCTCAATCTATTATGAAAAGGTTTAAATAGCCTATTTAGGTTAGGATAGAAATCCATAACATAATTTAGGCTACCTAAAAACCTTTGCAACTATTTTTTTATCAAGTATTTCATTAGAAAATTTATTCTTAAACTCACTTCTCTATATGAGTATGACTTTTTTGTTATGGATATAGTTTCCTAGAAACCTAACCTTTACTTAAAAAAAGGCTAAGTTTTGTTTTTGATGCTACTGGTTTGTTCTTCTTAATGACATGAATGAAAGTTTTAGTGTGTTTGAAGTGTTGCTCCAACATTAACGAGAACATGAAGACATCATTTATGTAAATAATGTAAATTTTAGAATATGGAGTAAATATTCCATTCATTATCCTCTAAAATTTAGAAGGGGCATTTTTCTAACCCAAATGGCATCACATTCCTTTCATATTGCCTAAATGGAATAGTAAAAGTGGCTTTATACCTATCTTAAGGTCTATATGGACTTATCAACATCTCGATTTCACATCAAACTTTGAGAAGATTTAAGAATTGTAAGCTCTTTGCAACAAATCTTTTTTATTAGGAAACAAATAACTAATCCATTTCAAGGTTTTTTTAAGAGGCTTATAATTTATCACTAATCTGGCACACCTATTTCTTTTTCTAAATTTTTGTTCACATAAAAGGGGTACAACTCTAGGGAGAATTACATGGATATATTAGTTTTTTCTTTACCAAATAATTGATTTTTTGTTTACAATATTGCTCTAAATATGTTTTCATTTGGATTTGACGTATTTTGATAGGAACTTGTTTTTCCTTGAAATCTTTTTTATTGAAATGCTATCATAACTCATTGTGTAAGGGGTTATTAGCTTTATGAAAAGTGTTCATAAAATAATCATATGGTAAATATCTTCTACTATCATAAAAGAGATTTTGATTGAAAACTTACATCGATAAATATAGGCATCATTTTTGTAATTTATCCTAAAGCTTTGAGTTATTAGTGGCTTTAAGTCTTTCTTGGATTTTTGAAATAGTTTTATAGGGATTCTTCCTTGATTTATACAATTCAAATGAGCTCATTTATTAAATAGTAATAATGTCAATATAAAAGCCTTCAATAATTCTAAAGGTTATCCTAATCAAATATTTTTGGGATAATACGTGGTTAAGTATAAATAAAAAATCTTTGAGTAGGGTCTCAATGTTATTGAACTCAAGGTTTGCATTGATTTCCTTATCTAATTCATGTTCTTCTTTAATGAATTGTCAAAGCAAATATTTTATCATCTCACTATCTTCCTTTTGTTTTTGTTTGAGTACTTCTAATTCTTGTTTTATTATTGTAATCTCCTAATACAAACTATAAAATTTCAATTACAATATTATGTTTTTCTTAACTTTTTTTTAAATATGTTTGTTAATTGTAGGTTGAGGAGGATGTTGACGGTAGACTTTGACTAGAGGTTTCAAATGATTGTTGTAGTTTTGCTAGATATTCTTTTGGCAATTGGGTCTTAGATGTGGTTTATAAGTTTTAAGAGGAATTTTTGATCTTTTGTTATTATGTTGATTTGTTTTTGTTCTCCTATTTGGTCATTATCTATTATTTCATCACTGCTTATTGAGCTATCAGTTTCTAATCCTAATGCTTCATGTCAAATTCTCCATTAGAGTAATCATTGGAGTTTTTACTATCTCTACTCATTAAAGCTTGAATTTTATATAATATCTCTTGGTCTATCTCTAAGTTTTAAAGCTTTTTATTTATCCTATAGTAGTTTGCTGTATGACCATTTTTGATATACCCAGCTAAAATTGGATGTTAAAGAGAAAATTTGAGCTTTACTAATATATCTCTTTGGTTTGGGTCTTTTGTAGGATCTCTTTTGCTTTTTTAATGGGAATTTAGTCTTATTTTTGTTGTTTGGGGCTTTACTATAATCTTTACATGTTTTCTAACTATTTTTGCAAGAGATATCAAATTGTTGACATAAAGTTTCTATTTCTTTTTTGGTTTTGTATGTTTCATATTTCAACTAGTTTTGGAGTTTCATATCCTAACAAAGTTTTAATCCTTCTTTCTATTGTAAATGATCTAGAAGGGGGGTTGAATAGATCTTTAGAGTTTTTCGTAAAATTCTACAATAAAATCAGAAGTTAATTCACACAATAATAATTTAAACAAAATTAAATATAAAGAGCAGGAAAGAAGAGCAAACACTGTTTTTATAGAAGTTCGGTGCTAAGACCTACGTCATCTACCTAAGCTCTCACTTAGGATTTTGTAAATCGCTTTATTACACACTTTATAGTTTAGTGTGAACTCTTACAATATCGCTTGATTTCCGGCTCAAGCTACCTTTACAACCGATTTATTTTTCGGCATAAATCCTACCTTACAAGTGACTTTTCAAACATCACTCAACTCATAAAGATAATGAGATAAAGAAGAAAGAGCAATGCTCAATACAGACATGAAGATGAACTAAGAGCAATATAGAGCAAAATTGGAGTTCTTGTTGTATCTTTTGGCTAACTAGACACACACATATATATATATATATATCCCTTGATCTTTATCAATTTATTTGCAGGTTAAAGAATGATTATAGCCGTTGGAGATGTCCACTAGCCGTTGTTAATTGTTCATAGACGTTGCTAAATAATTTCCTTTCCATTTGTGACTAATTGACTTCGTTAGAATCAGTTTGTTGTACTCATAAGTCGACTTGTCGTGGTGTGTAAGTCGACTTGTAACAACGATTTTCGTAAAACTTTATCTCCGCTCTTCTATAAG
>JANTNU010000234.1:8539287-8549571 GCA_024752395.1 Erythroxylum havanense
GGTGGAGCTATATGACAAGTGTGGGGCTAATTGGAAACATAGGAACAAAGAAGCAAATGTTGACTAGGGATTGTGAAGACTAGACGAAAATCAAGCCTAGAATGGAGCTAGACAGCAACGTTTGGGGATTGCAACCTATTTAAAAGAACTGTTTACATGGAATAAATACTTTTAATTTATAAATATCAGTTAGAGTGAAATATTTGATTCTAAATTATTTATTTGTTAAGTACTTTTACTTAAAATACGTAATTTAGTAACTCGAGCCACTTGGAATAACTCCGTTATTGCTATACCTTAAATTATTGTGGGACTGCAATTGCCTTGATGAAAGGGTCATGGCAGGCATAGCCACTGGTTCTTCCCTTCCTCCTGTAGCGTATGAAGCTTGCCTTTATTTTCCAAAAGCTCCCGCCTCTGTCTCTCACTCTCGCTGGACAATGACTTGATAGCGTATTATATGCCCTACAGCCCTCCTGAATATGACACTTCAAGCAACGAAAATTCCCTTCCTTTTTCTCTACCAGAACAATTATGCTTCTGCAATTATGCTTCTGCCAGTTAACCTGCTGCCAGTCTCGTGCATTGTGAAGCCTTACAGTGACGTAGTTATTGAATATAGCATTTGACTAGTCTCATTGAGCTTCCTGTATCCATATCCTTTTTGGGTTTGGTAACAAAATCTGTTTAATTTTTTTTTCCTTTTCCATTTCATATTCATTAGATATAGGCCTACAACTCCCTAACTGATATGGAACCTTCATCTCTAAACTTAACCCCATCGCTCTTCTCTTTACCATCTGCAGTTTTCACAAGGGATCGAACTATGGAGAGTTCTATCAATTCTGTGCATGAAAAAAATTTAGGGGTAGTAGTAGTGAGATTAGACAACAAACTAAGGTAACCGTTAGATTTTAAATATTGTTAGGACTTAGGATGCAATTGTCCAAGCTCAAGAGGTCCCAAGTGTCATATCCATGCGTGGAATTTAATGTATATGTTTTGTCATTTGCTGCCTTTTACCAAGTCTTTCGTCTTCAATGCAGAACTATAAAAGAAGGCCTCTGGGAACTGCACAGAAGTTTGACAGCTTTAACGGACTCTTCTTCTGCTCGACAGCTTTGATGGTACCTTCTGTCTTTCTCTTTCCTCTGTGCACTTACGATACCCGATACCAATCGCTTTCGGAAGTGCTTTGCAGAACAAAACACGTTATTTCATTGTATCTTTTAGTTACATCTGCTTTTCTCCGATGACTTCATGGGATTTAACTAATATTCACTGGCTGGTAGACCAAAAAGTTCCAAACTTTGTACTGATGTAAAGTTCACTCTCGTATTGATGGTTCCAAAATGTCCCACTTTATTACACAATAATGCATTACAGCTTTATTACAAATGTCCAAATCGTCCAACACTTTATTACACCACTTACATCTTTATTACACAAAAGTACCCAACGTTCTTATTTTTAGTGTATATATATACATACATATGTATGTATATATATACGACCCTTGCATTGTTTGACAGTGACTTTTGCTTCTCAATCTGCTGTACTTATTTTTCTCCATACAACATTCCAGACCTCTTCACACTCTCATTCACATATACAGTACAAAAGTTTATCAAGCATTATTCATTTTTGTTCTTTTTAAGCTTTAACAAATACAAGTCTTTACTTTTTTCTCTTGGAGACAGTTTTTACTCCGCCCTTTAGAGAGCACCAAAGTTGATGGAGAAGACATTACTCTGGGGTCGAATCCCGTTATCCTGTTGCACTATAGAGGGGAAATTTCCAAGTTAAGGTAGTGATTCTCACAACACCTTGCATTATGATAAGTTATTCCAATTTAATAACAATCTAAGTTAGAAATCTATTTGTTGCGTTTCTACTGCAGTCAAAAATTGTATTGTTTTACATGTTACTGTTTTCGAGTTTACTATGTTGAAACATGATTCAAGTCGTGTGAAGTGGTTTGACCAAATATTTAGGAAGTTGTTGTTTGTTTATTTAATTATTTATTTAAATAACTTAGTGGAATTTGTGGGTTGCTGTTGTGCCTAGTTTTTAGCTTTTCCTATTATAGTGTAAGCCTATATAAAGGCTTTTTTTATTTGCTTTAATATATACAGTCTATTATAATTACTGAAAATTTCATAATTCTTTTCGTCTGTCTTGCGTGTTTTACATATTCTGCATACCTTCACTTGCCTTTTTTCCTTCTTTTACTCACTGTCATCTAATAATCTTGGTATCAGAGCTTTTGTTGGTCCATTAGGCAATTAAGTGAAACATTTTTTTTCAATCTCCCAGAGAGTTACATTGGGTCTTTTTATTTTTGTGTTTACAAATGGCAACAAATGCCATTTTGTCGTCTTCATAGCACCTCATACCCATTTCTAATGGTGAGAAGTATGAGTTTTGGAGCATTAAGATCAAGACTTTTTTTTCATATTTCAAGGCCTTTGGGAGCTGGTAGAATATGATTTTGTAGATCTGACAGATGCAGATGAAGAGGCAGAAGCAAGATTAAAAGAAACCAAATAGAAGGATGCCAAAGCTTTGTTCTTCATTCAACAGGCAATTCATGAAACAATTTTCTAGAGAATCGTAGCTGCAACGATGTCATTAGAGGCTTGACAAATTTTGAAGAAGGAGTTTCAAAGTTCCTCTAAGGTGATTATGGTAAAATTGCGGACTTACGTCGTGAAATTGAAGCTCTATCTATGAAAGGTAATGAATCTGTTCAAGTGTATTTGTTTAGAGTTTCATCTCTTGTTAATCAAATGAAGTCGTATGGCGAAAATATATCTAATGAAATTGTTGTTGCAAAGGTTCTAAGAAGTCTTACTCCAAAGTTTGAACATATTGTTGTTGTGATTAAGGAAGTGCATGATTTATCTGATTATTCATTTAATGAACTAATGAGTTCTTTGCAAGCCCATGAAGAAAGGTAGTTTAGGTCATATGAAAAATATAAAGAAAAAGCACTTCAAGTGAAGGGGGAGCCTGCTCAGAAGGAAACGAAGGAAAATTCTTCTGGTTGCGGTCGTGGCAGAGGTGGTTTTCGTGGAAGAGGTGGTTTTCGTGGAAGAGGTTGTGGAAAAGATTAAGGAAGAGGTTGAGGCAGGGGAGGATCAAATGAAGAAGGGCATAATAGAACCTTTGTGTGTCACTATTGCAAAAAGCCAGGTCACAAAGAAGCATATTGTTGGCAAAAGCAAAAGGATGGGAATCATCAAACAAGCTTTGCAGAGAAAACAGATGAAGAAAGTAAGTTGTTCATGGCTCTCTTTTGTGAAAAAGATGCATCTAATGATGTTTGGTTTTTGGACAGTGGTTGTTCCAATCATACGTTTGGAACTAGGTCACTATTTAAGGAGATTGATGAGTCCAAAAAATCAGAGGTGACACTGGGAGACAATAAGAAGATTGAGGTTGACGACAAAGGTATTGTTAGCGTTACAAGAAGTCAAGGTTCTGTTAAGATTTTACAAGATGTGTTGTCCATTCCTAGTCTATCTCACAATTTGCTTAGCACTGGGCAATTAATGATTAGTGGATACTCAAATTTGTTTGATGATGGATTTTGTACTATTAAAGATAAAACTGAATAAGTCATTGCTAAGGTTCATATGGCTAATAATAAAACGTTTCTGCTGGAAGTTTTAATGGTTGAGCAGTATGCTATGGTTGCTAGTAAGGATAATGAGACTAGATTGTGGCATATATGTTATGGGCACTTGAATATTAATGAGCTGAAATTAATGAGTCAAAAAGAAATGATTTTTGGTTTACCAACACATAAAACTCTTAACTTTTGTGAAGGTTGTGTTTATGGAAAACAAACTAAAAAGTCTTTTCCTGTAGGAAAGTCTTAGAGAGCCTCTAAATGTCTTGAGTTAGTACATGCAGATTTGTGTAAGCCTATCAGCAGTGAATCACTTAGTGGTAGACAGTATTTTTTGTTGTTTACAGACGATTATAGCTGCATAAGTTGGGTTTACTTCTTGAGAAGAAAGTTTGAAGCCTTTGACAGATTTAAGGAGTTCAAAGCACTTGTGAAAATAAAAAGTGGTCTTTTAATAAAGACACTGCGAATAGATTGAGGAGGTGAATTTGTATCAACTAATTTTAATATTTTTTGTGCAGCAAATGGAATTCACATGGAGCTTACAACACCATATACACCAGAACAAAATGGTGTAGCTGAAAGAAAGAAGCGAACAGTAGTAGAGATGGCTAGAAGAATGATGCAAGGAAAAGGATTTCCTACTTCTTTTTAGGTAGAAGCTGTTGCAATAGCAATATACCTCCTAAATGTGTCTCCTACAAAATCTATTCCTAATAGAACACCATTTGAGGCTTGGATGGGTAGAAGACCAATGGTAAGCCACTTTAGAGTTTTTGGTTGTATAGCTTATGCCTTGGTTAAAACTCACTCTTATAAATTTGATGAGAAATCAGAGAAGTATATCTTTGTTGGCTATTGTTCTCAATCCAAAGCATATAAGCTATATAATCCTATCAGTGACGAGATTTTCATCAGCAGAGATGTAGCATTCAATGAACATGTTAAATGGATTTGGAATAAAGAAAATGAGCAGCAACATATTCAAGTATTCGAAGATAATATTGCACCACTGTAGGATCCAAGAACAGCAACTTCTAGTTCCCCTAATACTTCTCCTCCTACAAGCAATGATTCATTACGATATAGTTCATCAAGTGAAACTCCTCTAAGGAAATTCAAATCCTTGAAAGATATTTATGATACTTATACCTTTGCTTTGTTTGTTTCAGATCCTAATTGCTTTGAATAGGCTGCAAAAAGGAAGGAATGGTGCAAAGCTATGGAAGAGGAGCTGATGGCTATTTAGAAAAATTAGACTTGGGATTTGGTAACTTTGCCAAAAGGAAAGAATGTTATTGGGCTCAAATAGATGTTCAAGACAAAGTATCATACAGATGGGAGCATCCAAAAATATAAAGCAAGGCTTGTGGTAAAAGGTTATTCCCAACAACAAGGAGTTGACTTTAATGATACTTTCTCTCTTATTGCTCATTTTGAAACAATAAGAACCTTTTTAGCTTTGGCTGCTCAATTAAATTGGCCCGTGTACCAATTTTATGTTAAATATGCTTTTTTAAATGGTGATTTGAAAAAGGAAGTTTATGTCTTACAGCCTGAAGGTTTTGTAGTTAATGGAAAAGAAGATAAGGTTTATAAGTTAAAAAGGGCACTTTATGGCTTAAAGCAAGCGTCGCGGGTATGGTACTTCAAAATTGATTCTTATTTTCAAGAGAATGGTTTTGAAAGAAGTAATAATGAGCCCACTTTTTATCTAAATAAAGAAGGTAAAGATGACTTTTTGATGTTATGCCTTTATGTTGATGATATATATGGGTTCAAGTGAATCTATTGTTGTTGAATTTAAAGATTGCATGATGAAGAAATTTGAGATGTATGATTTGAGGTAAAACAAGGAGTTGATGGAATATTTATTTCACAAAAGAAACATGCAATGAATCTTCTGAAAAAATTTAATATGGTGAATAATAAAGTTGCTGCTACACTTATGAATGTTAATGAAAAGTTGTGACGTGATCTAAATTGGCAAATGCAACATATTTTAGAAGTCTTGTTGGTGGTTTAAACTACTTATCTCATACAAGACCGAACATTGCTTTCTCTGTTGGAGTTGTATCTAGATTTATGCATAAACCAAGCAAGCTTCACTTTGGAGCTGCAAAAAGGATATTGAGGTATATTGCAGGAACAACAGGACATGAAATTTGGTATTCAAAAGTGTCAAATTTCAAATTAACTGATTTTACTGATAGTGATTGGGTAAGTAGTATTGATGATAGAAAAAGCACATCTGGTTTCATGTTCAATATTGGGTCTATTGCAATTTCGTGGAGTCCGAAGAAGCAAGAAGTGGTGGCTTTATCAACTTCAGAAGCTGAGTACATTGCAGCAACTTCTTTAGCTTGTCAAGCAGTTTGGTTAAGGAGACTACTTGTAGATGTTAATCAAAAGCAGATTGATGCAATAAAGATCTTTTGTAACAATAGATCAACTGGTGCAATGACCAAAAATCCAACATTTCATGATAGGACGAAGCACATCGACATTTGTTATCATTTTATTCGAATTCTTGTCTCTATTGGGGAAATTATTTTGAAGGCTTGTGATACAAGCGAGTAAGTTGTAGACATTTTCACAAAGTCACTTTCGCAAGCAAAACATGATCTTTTCAAAGAACACCTTGGAGTTTGCAATTTTTAATTAAAGGGGAGTGTCAAAACATAATTCAAGTTGTGTGAAGTGGTTTGATCGAATATTTAGGAGGTTGTTATTTGCTTTATTTAATTATTTATTTAAACAACTTAGTGGAATTAATGGGTAGCTGTTGTGCCTAGTTTTCAGCTTTTTTTGTGACAATGTAAGCCTATTTAAAGGCTTTTTTTGTTTTAATATATACAGTACATTACAATTAATCAAATTTTCAAAATTCTTTTCCTCTATCTTGAACGTTTTACACACTCACATGTCTTCACTTTCCTTTTTTCCTTCTTTTGCTCGCTGTCATCCAACATACTACTGGTTGTTGGAAATTTTTTTCTGTTATTTATTTAATTTTGATAAAAGTTAGAATTGTGTCATCTACAAATGAGACAAACGTAGATTTTACACTTACTGTTCCCCACATAGGTTCTGTCTCTTTCACTATGGCCCCAAAATTATACCTGACCTTAATAGATTAGAGCCTTTAGATAGAAGAAACATCAAAAGATGGTTTGATAAAATTCTTTTTACTTTCATCAATACGAAATTGATTAATTATATACTGTTTCAAAAGATTCCTAGTGATAATACCAACCCTAAGACTACTAAAGATAACCGTATAATTAGGGGAGTGTTACTCAACCATATGATCAACCTTTTATTTGATATCTACTAAACGTACAAAACTGTTAAGGAAATTTGGGATGCTTTAGAAGTAAAATATGGGACAGATGATACCGGTACTAAGAAATATGCAGTTGCTAAGTGATTAAAATTTACCATTATTAATGATAAGCCTATTATGAACCAACTACATGAGTATGAAAACCTAGTTAAAATCCTTACTGAAGGTATGAATATGTGTGAGTTGTTGCTCTTATTCGGAAACTACCTGCCTCATGGAAAAATTATAAAAACCAGTTGAGGCATAAGAAAAAAGACATGAAATTTCAGGAGTTGATAGAACATATAAAGATTGAGGATGTCAATCCTGCACAAGATAAGATCAAAACACTCACCCTTGTCCCTATTGTTAAGGTTCATGTGGTAGAACATAGAAATGCTAATAACTTTAAAAAGAACGGTGGACAAAACAAGTCTTTCAACAACAAGCAGGGTTAGTTTAAGCGCAGAAGGATTGATGGGGACTGTTGGTGGTGTCACAAGCCAGGCCATCTCGCTACCAATTGTCAAGCTAGAATCAACTATGAGAAGAAACGCCAAGGACAAAAACCATGATAGTTCGAGAAAGGAGACCAGACGGGATACCAATGGGGTAACCAGAAGAACTTTAGTAAGCCTCAGGCTAATATGATTGAAGCTGGTGATGATGAGGAGATCATCGCTACTATAGTGTTCGAAATCAACCTTGCTAGAAATTGAGTTGAGTGGATCGTTGACACAAGAGCTACACACCACATCTGCACCAATAAGGACTTATTCAAGGAGTTGAATGATGCTGATGATGGTGAATTTATATACATGGGTAACCCCAGCAAAGTTCCTGTCCAAGGAGTTAGCAAAGTCACTCTCAAACTAACTTCTAAAAAAGTGTTGACATTAAAAAATGTTTTGTTTGTTCTTGATGTAATAGAAACTTGATTTCTGGTGCATTACTTAACAAAGTCAGTGTTAAACTAATCTTTGATTATGATAAGCTAGTTCTGAATAAGAATGAGAACTTTGTTAGAAAAGGGTTTTGTAATGGGGTCTTATTTGTAGTTGATGTTGAAATGAGTGCATCTACTTCTTCTGCTTATATTGTTGAGTCTTTAGACTTATGGCACTCTAAACTTGGGCATGTGAATGTGAGGTCAATTCATTACTAATGAAACAAAAAAATGTCAAATTTGTGTTGAGTTTAAACACTCTAAGAAACCTTTTAAGTTAGTGACTGAGAGAGAGAGTCACAATTGTGAATTATATGAGTAAAGGAGGCAAGAGATATTATAATACCTTTGTGGATGATTGTTCTAGATTTACTGAGATTTACTTATTGAAAAATAAAAGTGATACAGAGGAAATGTTTATAAAATACAAAGCTGAGGTCAAAAACCAATTATAAAGGAGAATTAAGAGATTAAGGTCTGATTGAGGTGGTGAGTATAGTACTGATTTTCTTACTGATTATTGTGTAAAAGTTGGGATTATTCATGAGCTTTCAGCCCCTTATACACCTGGACAAAATAGAATAGTCGAGAGGAAAAACTGAGCACTTATATAATGAATGCGATGTTGATTCCTCCAGTATATTTGATCTTATGTAAGGGAAGCTATTCTTTCAACTTTTTATGTTCTAAACAAAGCCCTCATAAGAAACTAGATCAAACCCCTTATGAAATTTGGAAAGGTTATCCACCTAACTTGCATTTTTTGAAAGTGTGGGGATGTCTTGCTAAGGTTGCTCTACCTGAACATAAAGGGAAGAAAATTGACCCTAAGGCTGTTGATTCAATTTTTGTAGGATATGCCTCTAATTGTGTTGCCTATAGATTTATGGTTAAAGAAGAGGGATCTAACACTTGTAGACCAATTATAGAGTCAAGATGTAGTGTTCGTTGAGGATATATTTCTTTTGAAAATGAGTTTACAAGTTCCTAAAGAATTTGTCCCTAGTTCTTCTACCAATGATGAAATAGAGGATGAGGAAATTGTTGAACTAAGGAGGAGCAAAAGAGCTAGGTACCCACCAATTTTGGTTCTAACTTTGTTACTTCCTTTGTGGTGACAAAACCTGAGGAGATAGATGATGTTTTATGGTGACTTATATTATTGAGAAAGATCTTAAAACTTATGAAGAAGCAATGAGATCTGTGGATGCTACATTTTGGAAGGAAGCCACAGACAGTGAGTTAGAGCCAATAAGGTCTAATAAAACTTAGGTTTTAGTTGATCTACCTTAAGAGTGTAAGCCTTTGGAGTGTAAGTAGATTTTCAAAAAGAAATTGAGACATGAAGGAACCATTGAGAGGTTCAAGGCAAAACTTGTGATTAAAGACTTTAAACAAAAAAAATGATTGGACTTTTTTGACATTTACTCTCCTATTACTAAAATTGCATCGTTGTTTTTTTATTACCTTAGTATTTAAACTTCATATCACCAAATGGATGTTAAAACAGTTTTCTTGAATGGTGATCTAGATGAGGAATTTTATATAGTCCATCCTGTTTAGAGTACCTGGTCAAGAACAAAAGATGTGTAAGTTGGTTAAATCTTTGTATAGACTTAAACAAGCTCCCAAATAGTGGCATGGGAAATTTGAAAGTGAGATTTTCAAATATGAATTCATCTCTTATGATGTTGATTCTTGTATTGATGTGAAATCAAATGCCAATGGTTGTGTGATCATAACTCTTTATATAGATGATATGCTTATTTTTTGTTCTAGCTTATCTGTCATTGATAGTACTAAGAGTTTGTTAAAGTCTTCTTTTGATATGAAAGATCTTAGAACTGTGGACTTTATTTTGGAAATCAAAGTTGATAAGACTGACTTTGGTTTTAAGTTTAATCAAACTTATTATGTTGAGAAAATTTTGAAGAAGTTTGGTTACTATGATGTTGATCCAGTTAAGATTCCCTATGACACAAGTGTTACTTTAAAGGAAAATCTTGGTGAAAATGTAAATCAAGTTGACTATGCTAAAATTCTTAGTAGTGTGATGTTTTTGATGAACTCCTTTCATCCTAATATTGCACACTACGTTAATAGACTTATTAGGTATACTTATAATCCTAGTTAAGAGCATTAGAATGCATTAATTCGTTTGTTGAAGTATTTGAAAGGTACTATGCATTATGGATTATCTTTTGGTAGTCGTCCTCTTGTATTGGAGGGGATTCTGATAATAATTGAGTTACGGAGAGTGATGATATACACTCTAACAGTGGTTATATTTTTACTTTGGCAAGAGCTACAGTGTTTTGGAAATGATCCAAGCAAATGTATATTACGAGATCAACATTGGGAGGGGGAAGGGGGTGTGGG
>JANTNU010000234.1:8549671-8563967 GCA_024752395.1 Erythroxylum havanense
GGGCGGGTGGGCAGGGCGGCGGGGTTTGCTAGCCACTCTCCTATGAGAGTATTTGGGCTATCTCTCTAGAATGATCATAAGACCATGACATTTTGAGGTTATTTATTTCTCTAGCAAGTCCTGTCTCCGATTTTCTTAGACACTAGGTTCAATACCTTGTTAATCTGGCTATTTGTCAATCTTTCTCTTAAACTGTGTCAGTTTGTTTATCATGTTTTGGACCAAGTGTGAGATTGTTAGTATTGATCGTTCCAAATTTATTTCACCATAATGCCTTACATCTTTATCACACAAATGCCTAAAACGTCCCAGCTTATTACCATAACGTCTTACATTTATGTAGTTTAATTGTCGTTATTATTGTACCCCAACATTCTTATTTCTAGTATATATATATATAACCCATGCATTGCTTTACACCGACTTCTGCTTCTTAATCTGTTGTACTTTCTTTCATTTTCTCCATACAACTTTCTAGACCTCTTTACACACTCATTTACATATGCAATACAAAAATTTATCAAGCATTGTTCATTTTTGCTCTTTTTAAGCTTAATCAAACACAAGTCTTTACTTTTTTTTCTCTCGGAGATACTTCCTACTCCGCTTTTTAGAGTGCATCAAAGCTGGTGAAGAAGGCATTGACCCTACGGTAAGATCCCGTTATTTTGTTGCACCGTAAAAGGGAAATTTCTAACCCCTTGCATTAAGATAAGTTGTTCCGATTTAATTTTTCTTGTTTTTTCGGCTAACATCTACAACCTTGTTTGGCTATATTATTTGTTGTTGATAGATAGCTAAACCAAATGCCTTAAAAAAAGCTTTTTGACAGATTTTTAGATTTAGACTACGAGGTTAAAACTTTCCCATTTCTTTATCTCTGTAACTTTTTCCCTTGTTTTTGTCAAAGTTTTGATTTTGCAGAAAATCTCGAGATTGTTCACAAGAGAAACGAGTGATAGAACTCGTTAATATCTCTGTCTTCTATCTGAGAGAAACTTGAAGCATTTCCAGAAACTACATCTCCAAAGCCTGTACTCCTGCAATGCTAAATGTACTTTAACAGGACTTTTGGCTTTTCTATTTTATCTTTTATCTTGTTTCGAATTTGGAGCTTCTGATGCTTAACAATTCTGAGAATCAGAAAGCATTCTCCAGTGGTTTTTATTGTCTGGTAAGCATTTTCTTAAGATGGCTGTTTTAAACTTTTCGAGATTCCCTGAGGAAACCATTGGGATTTGTGATTTGGTTATTTAGCCAGAATAGTTGTTTTGTTGGGGAGTGTGGAGAGAGGACAGGGATTATTGAGGCTATGAAGTATGAGCAAAACAAGGATCCTTCTGTCCACTTCAGTAATGACAGGATTTCATGTGTCTTCTATGACTCCTCTTTTAACCTACTTAGCTGGAATTTGAAGTCGTGGATAGTTTCAAATGTGATGCTTGAAGGCATATGGGATGTAAAAATTCTCAAGTGAGTTTGAATATCTGGTATCTTTTCTCAGGGTCCATCCAGCTCATTGACACCAAGAAAAGTGACATAGAAATTTGTGCTACATTCTGCGTACTGAATACCTCTTTGTCTGCTCTGTCAGAATCTCATCGATGTATCTTCATCATCTGTAACATTTGCACCGTTGTACGAATTCGAAGTTTAAGTTCTGGGTATTTCTTCCTTCAACCAGAAATATTTGCAGATACTCCGGAAGCGTTTTCTTTTCTCATGATAATAATAACTAAGATCACTTGAAGGGGTTTACCGCATACCTTTCGAAACCATTGTCACAGGTTATAGTTATACCCTTTTATAACAATCTGACTGCATATTGGCGCAGAAACTTCGTCTTCCACTCTTGTTCGAGCTCGTGAAAGTTACGGTCAAGTTCTCGTAGTAACGTTTCTTTGTCGACTTTCGGAGTATCCAGTATGCAGGATTTTAAGCCCTAGTCGGAAGCTTTAATGGAGTGATGTTTGCTGACAATGCAATGCAATTGTGTTGGTGGCAACAACTGCCACTGCTTCTATTGGTTCATCTTCTCTATGGTATGCTTTCCATAGTTTTTAACTTATAAAATCTCTTGGGTTCAGATATTGCAGAGTACTTAATTCTTCGTGGCAATCCCATTCCAGCATTTCATCAATTCTCCAAGCTCAATCTTACGTAATTCATTTACGGATTCGAATGAAAAAAAAAAACTGGAAGCATGCTAACCTTGTTAACGTTGTGTTACACGGACACTCATTGGATCATATGTTTGTTTTGAACACACAAATTTCTGACTGCTACTTGCCATATTCAATTAACTAAGTTGAGTTGGATGCTTTTGATTTTGCAATGTTTTACACTGATCTTTGGAGTTTTATAACAGCTGAAGCTTCTGTTGCTTGCAAGAGCACAATTGACGGTCCTCAACGATCTAGCAGTAGGCTATGGAGATACATATGCCCGCAACAGCTTACAGGTGTGAACCAATATAAGCTGAATGATCCAGGAGGTGAACCTTTGTAAGCTCCTATCTCTCCCATAGAACATAGGAGTCTTATTCTTTGAATTAGTAATGAACTCCATTGGATGCAATTCAATTATAATCAGCTAAGCTAGCAGGAAGTTAGTGACAAGATTAGTGGCATACAGAAACAAATCCAATATGACAAATACATATACACATACAACTAAACATCTTAGAGCAAAATAATAAAGGAATCCCTATTGGAAATTACCAGCCATATTCAAGTAATAAAAGGGAGAGCTGCAGATAATGCATGTCTCTGCTCGAGCAACCTAGAAATTGCCATGTGACTCGTCCTTTACCTTGAGCTATATATATGAATGCACATAACATAAAACTTTATGTGCTTTTATAATTCTCTAAACCAATCTTCCCAACCAAGATTTTGGAAACTTTTTGTGTTTTAAGACGAAGGCATAAAGCTAGGCTTATGAATAAATGGTGTCTGACTGCTACTTCTCCAACCTCTCTGTGATCGCACAAAGTATTTTTAATGACTAAACTGCGATGTACAGGTTGCCTGGGAGCCATTCACTTCTTCCACATGCTAACTTTGTCAAATGTTCGCCTTCGGGTCCAAACTATTTATTCTCAAGCTTTCGAATTAAATTACAAGAATTGTATAAATCAAGCAGCAGAAAGACGGAGGCTGCAGGTGGTGGAACCAGTGCTGATATTCCAACATTGACACCTGTGGAATCCGATTACAGAAAGAATCCAGCAAAACCAAAAGCTGCTGCCATAGTTGGCGGTGTTGGTGCAGCTCTACTTGTGATCATCTTCGTGGTGCTTGTTTACTTGTGCTTGATGCATATTAAGAAATCTGTAAAGCAAAACTCAGACGCAGAATCTTCTGCACAATCCGCTGCCCGTAAGTTCTACTCAATTCACTAATGATGCATGAAAATAAGCAGCTTAGGATGTTCTTTTCTACTTTGTCTAAAATCCGTATGTTAACAAAATGCATGTTCTGCTTAATCGATGTTTATGCACACCTTTCACGTGGCTAGGCTCTTGGTATAAAAATGACTCTCTGTTTGCTCTCAAGTGATTTGGGAAGTTTGGTTGTGTTTTTTTCTCTGTTTCTAGTACAGTTGAGTTGGAAAGAGTTGATGTTTTGCCGTATGCTGGTGCTCGGTCTTCATTTGGCACACAAGCTCTAAGACATTTTTCCATTGAGGAGCTCCAGCATGCTACAAGCAATTTCAGTAAAAGTAAGATTATAGGAGAAGGTGCATTTGGTCTAGTTTATAAGGGATTCCCACTTGATGGATCTATTGTTGCCGTAAAGAGACGCATCAAGAACCCGATTCAGAATTTCTTTCACGAGGTGAATCTATATATTAGATGAAGATGTTTCTGCATTTACTGGTTTTTATGCTTTGGTCATGCTCCCATCCAACGCAGGTGAAAAGTATAGCTGCAATCAACCATGAGAATCTTGTCAAACTTATTGGTTATTATGAAGATGGGCAACAGCAAATACTTGTATACGACTATGTATCCAACGGAAACATAGGAAATTATCTCTATGGTATGATTATCTTCTCACTTCTTTTTCTCTGTCCCGAAGCAAACAGGTGATTCATTAGTTTCCTCTTTTTCCAGATAGTAAAGGCTTTCCAGTTGGAGAGTTGGACTTGAGACAAAGGTTGCTAATAGCTTTGGGAGCAGCAAGAGGTATAAGAAGGTTTATGTCCTTTTGTTGACGTATAATTTATAAAATTTGATCCTTCAAACTCATTACTTCATTTTATCAGGAATTCAACATCTTCATGGTTTGGTCCCTCCTGTCCTGCACATGCACTTCAGAACTAGTAATGTTCTTCTCACCGAAAAGTTTACGGCGAAAATTTCTGATTATGGTCTTTCTAAACTGGTTATGGAATTCAATCGTGTTGGATCATCTTCAGCAATTGACTGCTTCCTTGATCCAGAGTATGTTCATTCAATCATGTCTGGTCACTTATTTTGAGTCCTGGAGATATCAGTTTTGCTTTCACATGCAATGCTGACCATCCGTTCTCTTCAACCTTGTTCACATATGCTAAACATCATCATAGTTTGTTCTTATAATGGTTAGAACAGTATAGTCTAATCTATCTTACTCATTTCCTCAAAGGTTAGATTCGTATGAGAACTTCTCACAGCAAAGCGACGTGTACAGTTTTGGGGTTTTCTTATTGGAGTTGATCAGTGGACGTGAGGCTGATGGAAGCAGTTGGTCAAATTCTGGGCATAATCTTCTATTACACGTATGAACATTTCCTTTCCTTTGTTATCAACTCCACCACATGTCCCTAGTTATCGTTTCATGTTATGTATTCCAACATGTTACTGATTCTTTCCGTCCTGCATGAGATTCATTTAATGGCAATTATGCTGCAAAAAGAATGCATTTTTACACAATTCATTACGGCATTGTAAACAGGAACTTTTGCTTACATTATATCTTTTATTACAGCAAGGAGTTCATTGTTCGATCTGATATTACTTTCAGTTCAGCTTGAACCATGCTGATACAACCTTTTGCATCATCCCATTGGAGGGATTGAAGGAAATATTTGTATTGTGATAATTTCAGTAAGACCATTTTCATTCTCACTCAAGTTTTTTGGCTTTCCGTGTAGGCTACGGGTAGTGATCTCAAAGATTTTGTTGATAAGACACTTGGGGAAGACACCATGGGAGCTGCACAACAGATGATGAAGCTGGCTTTACGATGCGTGAATACTTGTACAGAAAGGCCATCAATGGTGAGTATTGTTCAAGAGATAGAAGAGATTCAAGCGAGAGAAATGGGTTACTTGCATTCTGAGGAGATCAGCTCCGTAATACTTGGCAGCGAACTTTTCAAATGATTATGCTCGTTTCCCCCGTATTCCTGTTCGCGACGTTCTCTTTTTATAAATCGTTAGCTATGCCTATGGAGTAGATTAATTTAATGTATCCCATTACTATTTTAATTAATAAAGATACTTTATTTTTATTGATTATATTTGAAGTTTAATAGTAAACAAAACATCTCTAAATAATTACTATATAATGATAAGATCACATTATAATTATGATATTCAATTTTTATTTATTTATTAATATTAAATTATTTGTAATTGTAATTTTATCAAGACATATTAGCATACATTATATTTCTTTCTTGTTAATCACATAACTGATTTCATAAATTGAAATATAGAGATATTTAAATAAATATATAAGCGCTTATTTAAAAAAAAGTTCACTAAATTGTCTAATTGTAAAAATCCGAAATAGAACATTTATGTAAATTTTATCGTTACGGTAGTTGTGTATGTGATTTTAAAAAGGGTTTTGTAAGAGTTCAAGTCAAACTTCGCCGATTGATACCCTAACCATAGATAAATATCTTAAATTTCACTATTAGGATTGTAATTAGGTAGACTATTCCCAAGGTTAGCAACAAATTCCTCCCTCTACATATTATTCTGAATAACATAACATACTTCTCCATTTTGGAGAAATTGGTGAGCCAGTGGATGTATTATAAAAGAGTTTATTAAAGGTTCTAAAGTACACAAGTTATCAAACCATAGGGAAGTTAGTTTGTCATTCATAATTATACATTTGAAGTTGTTGTAAATGGATCCTCTAGTTTTCAGCGGTTGTATTATAAACTATGATATAGTTGAAGTAATATGTTTTTTCCACAAACTTTGACCTTTTATGAATCAAGTATTATTTTATTTAACCCATAATGCTTCAGCGTTAGTTAAGATTCTCTAATTTAATCATAAGAGCTTTATCATAAAACCTTAATGATTAGATACTCAAATCACTAACCTTTTTAGGGATACATACCTCCTACAACTTAGCTTTTTCCATAGCCATTTTACCCTTAAAACCACATTCAACCTCCTTTAAACTCTTTCTAGATGTGGTATACAATCTTTGTACTCTAGTTTCTAATAGGCAACCCAAAGAATGTGAATTGAGATTCTTTATAATGCATCCCCTGAAATATTAGATAGCCAATCTGCTGAAGCTTTGCAGCTAGCAGATATAATCAAATGGCTCTTATCCTTATTAAGGGTTAGTCTTCAGAGATTTAAAATTTTATAAAGGGGACATTATTAGCCTTATTAAATTCACTTTTGCCTTACAACAAAGCAAAATATCATCAATATAATTAAGATTAAACAACTTGAGTTTTTTGCACCTAGAGTGGAAGCTAAAGTTTTGGTCGTTACTAATGTATAAAGCCATAAGTCTTGTAAGGGTTTCCATACTTAGGATAAATAAATAGGGATATAAGGGTTGTCCTTATCTCAACCTTTTACCCCTTTAAAACACCTTTGTTGGAAGACCACTAACTAGTACACTAAAGGATATTTGTAGAGATGCACTTATAGATCCATTCAATAAAGGTCTTAGGGAACTCAAAGTCTTTTAACATTTGCATAATGAAATTCTAAATTATAGAGTCATAATCTTTTTGAAATTCTAATTTTATTGCACAAGTTTTAGGTGAGTTGCTCCTACTATAACTTTTAAATAGTTCCTGTGTTAGGGGTATGGTGTCCCTTATTAGCCTTCCTTAAATTCAACCTCCTTAAGAATCATTAATAAGGTATATAATGACAAGTTTTAGCTTAGAAGCCAGAATCTTAAAAGTAACCTTGTAGAGAGAGTTACAGCATGAAATTGTCCTGTGATCTAGAACTGTGTTTAGGCTTGGAATTTTTCGATTAGTGTGATGAAGGTTTTATTTACTTCCCTAAGCATTTTCCTCTTCTCAAAGAACTCCATAATTGCATTCTCCTCTTAATCTAAGGCCTTAATTTCTAAAAACATGTCATTGAGTCCATTTGTCCAGGAGAGCTATCTGACTTTAGACTTAAAACTACTTCCTCTATCTCCTTTTCAAATGCAGTTATTTTATATCTTCATTTCAAAAATGAAATTCTTTAAAAGTGTTGAGGGTGAATTGCATTACTTATGGGATCCTAGTGTTCCTTTGAAGAAGTTGAACACTTCTAACTAATCTCCTCCTAGTTTAATATTGTTTTACCATTTCAATTAACCAGGAAGGAGATTTTGTTTATATTTTCCCTTACATTGACAGATTTAAAAAGAAACTTGTGTTTATATATCCTTCCTGAATCCACGAAGTTTTGGGTTTTTGCCTTAAGAGAGAGGCATGGATTTCTAGTGATTCATAATAGTCCTCAAAGCTTCTCTTTCATCTTTCATTAGTGAAATATCACCTGAGTTGAGGTATATTTGGTGTTGTATAGATATCAAGTTAGTTTTAGCTTCTTCAATATTCCTCTGAATGTCTCTGTATCTAGATATATTAAGTACTTTCAACTCTGTCACCATTTCTAGCTTCCTTACACAAAAGAAGGATTAATATCTGTCCACTTCATATGCTAATCCCTTTAAGACAGCTGCTTTAAATCCCTTAATTCCTATAAAAATTATTGAAATGAAAAGGCTCTTTTGTGGATAGAGGTGTAAGATTTTGAATAGTGATAGAGCTATGAACTGGGAAGAGTGGATCACCAAAGGAGGCAAAGTTATTAGGAAAAAGCTTCCATCCAATCCTCAATTACAAGGACACTGTCCAATTTTCTCTAAATATTCCAATTCCTTGCTATTTATTGCTTCATGTAAAGAAATTCCCTTCACGACTTAAATCTACTACTTATATATCCTTCACACGATCTCTTAGCTTCTTCAATATTCCTCTGAATGTCTTTATATCTAGGTATATTAAGTACTTTCAACTCTTTCATCATTTCTATCTTCCTTACACAAATGAAGGATCAATATCTATCCACTTTATATGCTAATACCTTTAAGACAGCTGCTTCTAATCCCTTAATTCCTATCGAATTTAGATGTTATTTAGATGGTTTGAAAGATAACTTCAAGAGCTAAAACTTTAATGAAGACCTCAAAGACAAATTTCATCTTTTGAATGATAAAAAATGGGACATAATATATAAGATAAACAGTAACCCAGAAGAAGTTTATGAACAGTAACATAGAAAAAGTTTATAATTGCCATAACTTTCTCTATAGAAATCTGATTTAGGTGTTCTTTTGATGGTTTGAAAGAGTACTTCAAGATCTACAACTTTCATGAAGACCTCAAAGACAAATTTCATTTTTTGAAGGATCAAAAATGGGACAGACGATGTAAGATGAACAGTAACCTAGAAGAAGTTTCTGAACAGTAACACAGAGGAAGTTTTAGGCATGACTTTCGACTCCAATGTCCAAAATTCTCATACTATATACTGTTGGATAGATAACAGAAATATCTACAACTCTTAAAAGGAAACTTTGCCAAAATCTATCTAGATCACTCCCAAATTTTCCCTTAAAGTCCGAAGATGAATTTTATATTCATCCACCAATGTACTATACTCAGTTCTCACATCATGACAAATTTTTAGACTCTTAAAGACAGAATTGAAATTCGATATCTTCATAAGAAATGTATCCATATGTTCTAGTTTAATCCAAACAAAGAATCTTTTCACTTGGATAATTAGAGAAAAAGTTATGGCTAATAGACCGAAGCACACTCAGTGAACATTTTCCATATCAACCACCACTTTTATTTCCAAATCTTTCCTTATCACAACTCATACCAAGATCACTCTTTCAACTCTCTCTATTTCTCATTTTAAATAAAATCACATTTAAAAACAATCATACCCGAAAGTTGTCAATGAATGCATGTACACTTAGTTTTGTATGTGCAAAGATTCAAATTCACATAAATGTATGTTGACATGCCGCTGGGCATGAAATGCAAATTTTTTCCCTAACTCTCACATTGCTATTCTCTCCATTTGAAATCTGGGTTTTAACCCTTAATATGGGGATGGGATGTTACAAAAATCTTTTCCGCCAAGTTACAACAATGGAATTCGACCACATTCGGGAACATTTTTCATCGAAAAAAAGTGTCTTCTGGCAAGAATGGAAGGTATTCAAAAGCTACTAGAAGAGACTGACTCCACCTCTATCAAAGGGCTATAGGAACATCTATAGTCGGAACTCGAACAAGTCCTTTACCAAGAAGAACTGTACTGGCACTAGAGATCCAAGAGCCAGTGGTTAGGCTAGGGGGACAGAAAGACTCGATACTATCATTCACTCACCATGGTCAAACAAAGACATGCGCAGATTCAGGCTCTGAAAGATGAAAATAGGCATGTCCTGACAGATCCCAGGAGCATCCGCAGACTTGCTCAACAATTTCTCGCAAAGTGTTATTCGACTGACAGCCAACCTACTCCTGACCGGTTTATCCATGGTCACTCCCCCCCCCCTCCTAGCCCAAGTGTTAGCCAATCTGGACAGCCCACTCCAGTCTAATGAAATCAAGACGACTTTCTTCAATATGGCTCCTAATAAAGCTCCAGGTTTTGATGGCGTACCCGCATTATTCTACCAATCACAATGGGATATTGTGAGCCCCTCACTGACTATATTCCTTCAAACAAAATTTTCAAAACGAAGTTTGGGATTTTGACCTAAACCGCACCATTATGGTTCTCATACCGAAGTTACAATCTCCCACTTCGATTACGCAATTTAGGCCTATTACTCTATGCTCGGTGGTTTACAAAGCCATTACCAAAATTATTTTCAATAGGCTTAAACCCTATCTTGACAACCTGGTAGCCCCCACCCAATGCAGCTTTGTCCCTGGGCGCTTGATCACAGATAATATTATTCTCGCCCAATAAGTTATCCACACCATAAAATGGAAAACCGGTCAGAATGGCATCATGGCTTTAAAGGTGGATCTCGAGAAAGCTTATGATAGACTATCATGGGACTTCATTCTAGACACCTTAGTCCACATAAGCCTTTCCGAATCCCTGATTAACCTCATCATGAAGTGCATCTCCTCGGTTTCCCTACAAGTCAGGCGGCATGGAGAACTTGGTGAGCACTTTATTCCTTCCAGGGGTATTCGTCAGGGGGACCCCATCTCGTCATACATGTTTGTTCTATGCATGGAACATCTCGGGCATGCAATTACACAATCTATGACCCAAGGACGCTGGCAACCGATTAAACTAAACAAAAGTGGCCCCTCAATCTCTCACCTATTCTTCGCTGATGATTTGATCCTTTTCTTGGTAGCTTCTATTGACGAAGTGACTACTATTTAGGAAATTTTAAAGACCTTCTGTGCAGCTTCAGGTCAAAAAGTGAGTCATGCTAAATCTCGATACTATTACTCCAAGAATATTCCTCATTCAACGTCTTCCCGTTTAAGCAGTGCCCTAGGTTTCACCCAGACGAAAGATCTAGGACAATATCTTGAAGTTCCACTTCTGCACGAGAGAGTGACCAAACGAACTTACCAGTACATTATTGACAAAGTGCACCAACGCTTATCCAGCTGGTCATCTAAATTGTTGTCTTTTGCAGGCCATGTCACCCTTACTCAATCGGTCATAGCAACCTTACCCAGCTACACTATGCAGATGGTCAAATTACCACGAAGTCTTTGTGATGGACTGGAGAACTTAATGCGCCAATTCTTGTGGGATTTGTCTACTAAAAACAAGTGGATTCACCTGGTGAATTAGGGCGACGTGTGTAAACCTAAAGAAATGGGAGGTCTTGGCATTAGAAAATTTTGGGAAACAAATTATGCTTTCTTATCAAAATTAGGCTGGACTTTGATCTCCAAGCCTAATGCTTTTTGGGTACAGATCCTCTCGGCAAAATACAATTTCGATATCAACAACCTCTCCACCTCTATTGACACAAAAGGAGGCTCCACGATCTAGAAAAGCATCAAAACTACTTGGAACCTAGTGCTCAGGGCATCAAATGGATGATTGAAGATGACGTTCGAACTAGATTCTGGATGGATCCCTGGGTGGAAGGTGTGGGACCTCTTCTCCCCCACCCCCTCCCTCCTCATTCAAGTACCCTCCATGTTCAAAACTTGGTGGACATAGATGGCAATTGGAACTGGGCTGCACTTCAAGCTTGCCTGCCGTCGACGATTTGCAGATTAATCGCAGGAACTTTTCCCCCGAGACCATATCTAGGTCAGGATAAGTTAATCTGGGGCAATTCTGACACTGGTCAATTCACTGTAGCTTCAGCCTACTCCATGTTAATGGAGCATACTGACTTCGCAATTGATGGACTTTGGATGGTAATTTGGCAATGGAAAGGCCACAACGCATTCGCTCTTTCCTCTGGTTTCTCGCACGTGGTCGACTATTCACTAACCAACATCGTGTTTGAAGGCACCTCACTACGGATGAATCGTGCTACCACTATGGACTTGAAGAATCTGCGCTTCATACTGTGCAAGACTGCGTCAAAGCCCGACAAGTGTGGACTCCTTCCCCCCTCGCTTAGTTAATGATGGGTTTTTTACTCTGCCAGCTTGATAGTGGCTCAAGACAAACCTCCAACACCACTGTCACGTTTTTGGACAAGATTAGTCGATCCTTTTCGGAGCTACGTGTTGGCTCCTCTGGATTTGGCGAAATATGACCCTTCTTGATTATTAGTTTACTTGACCGTCCTCACCTATTTATCTTCTTTTGTCTTTTACAGATCAGATTCATAAGTCCGCTGCATGACAAAGCACAGTCGATACGGGACATCACCCTCGCCATGAACAACACGTAGGATGGTGTCAATCTCAACCAGGGTGGGTCAAGTTAAACACGAACAGTGCATACAAACCTTCCTTGTCCTCAGCCACAGCAGGAGGCATTTTACGGGACAGTATAGGCAATTGGCTTGGAGGTTTCGTTCAGAATCTCGACTGGTGCTCACCGATGTCTACCGAACCCTGAGGAGTATTTACAGGGCTCACGCTCGCATGGAACCTCGGTTATCGTCGGATCAAATTGGAAGTAGACTCAATGGCGATGATCAACCTCCTTTCTTCCTCGGCAAGACAGACTATGATCTCCAATCTCATAGTTCAAGGTATTAATGAACTGCTTACTCGGAACTGGACGGTCATCCCTTGACATATCTATCGCAAGAATAACAGGTGTGTTGACTGACTAACCAACTATGTAGAGCATTTTGAATAATGGACCTTTTTTCTAGATATTACACCCATAGGGTGTCACATTATCTTATTGGAAGATATGTTGTCAATCTATTTCCTTCCCCTTATTATGTAATTTGTTTTTTCCCTATTATAAAAAAAAAAGACGATGAACGCTAAATTCGAGGTGATCTAATTACTGGATTGGAGTTCCAAATACCACAATGGCATTAGCAAGGGGTGAGTGCACATGATTCCATGTCCGTCGCTTTTGCAAGAAGAATTACAAACCCAAAGCAAAGCAACCTGTAAGTGCAAATCTAGTCAACTCTAACTCTTGTGCAGCCTTTAGCAAATGGCAGCAGCAATCGGTCCAGTTTCCACCTATCCTGTCCTTAGCCTTTTCACCCACTAGATCCACATCTTCCTTCGTGTAAACTTATATTTAAATCTACACACCTTACTAGAGCATACGTCACGGCTGCAATTTAGAGCATAGGTCACGGCTGCAATTGTGTAATTTCTTGCAATAAGCTTTAAGTCAGCCTACGATACACATATCATTCTGTTCTCACAAATCACACGTCTTTTTAAGTATCTTAACTAACTATTCTCTCTTTTCAATTTATTTCGTTGTGGTCTCTCTGGCTCTCTCTCTCTCAAGATTGTCTTTTCAATTTCCTCTCGAGTTCTCACAGTTTCCTCTCTCTTTCTACTCGTGCTTGCTCATTTACAATTTCAAGTACACGAGAGAGGGAATACCCAAACTCAGATCCATGGCGGCGAGGCTTTTGTTCTTCGCATTTCTAGCTTTCTCTTTACCACATTTCGCTGTTTCTCAGGATTCGCCCACTCCGGCACCTGAAAACGGCTCCGCAGACAACGACAAATCTCCACTTCCCGCGCCTGAAGGCGGATCTCCCTCGACTTCGCCTTCCGTATCCCCGCCTGCGCCGCCGCCACCAGATCTTGCTCCTGGATCTTCTCCCACACCTGCCAATGCGCCGAACATTCCAGAAGATCCGCCTCCGGCGCCGTCGGAGTCGGAAGTAAGTGACGCAAATCACAACAAAATTGTGGAAGCAGAAAAGGATGAGGGGAGCAAGTCTGAGGGAATGAGCGGTGGGAAGAAGGCAGGGATCGCGATCGGAGTACTTGCGGCGGTTGCTGTAGTTGGATTAGGAGGAGTTGTGTGCAAGAAGAGGCGGCAGAATGAGAGAAGAGCTCAGTACGCCAACGCTGTGAGGAGAGAGCTTCTTTGATCGAATCAGCGTTAGTGGTGACTCGGAAACTTAAAAGCACCAGGCGGTTTATAGATTCTTTATATAAAATCATATTCTAATTTTCCTATTTCTGAGTGATTGATTACATACAGTTTAAAGTTATTGGTTGCGTTCATTCATTGTTCATCATTACCCTAGAATTTACGAGTTAAATGTTGATTATAATATTGATAGTTAATCTGCTTGTCTAATTGTTATGAAGTATATAATGTATGCATAATATTATAAGTACAACATTACATGTAAATAATATAACTTCCACCTAAGTTCCCTTGAACGGAGCTCCAAGGGCAAAGGTCGAACGGTCATATTATCACTACTTCCTCCAATCGTATTCTCGCTATGTTGGTTCATGATACAACACCGTATTGGATAATAACCGGAATTGGAGAGCTGAAAGTTCCTTTACGAGGACAGTCACACAAAAAATACAACAATGAAGAATGATGCATATGATGCTAATCC
>JANTNU010000234.1:8727137-8737301 GCA_024752395.1 Erythroxylum havanense
CATGGTGAAATCAATAAGGCAATAATCCTCAAACATGCTGGAGACATTTAACATGAAGATTATGGGAAGATTTGATACAATATATCCGTTAGAGACAGTCACAAGTTGACCAGTATATCATAAGTCGACTAAGAAAATAAGGATCATCAGATGGGGATTGAAACAAGTCAACTAATGTGGAACAAGTCGACTACAAATCATCGGAATAGAATTACCAGTTGACTATCATGTCACTAGTCGACTTATCGAGGAGCGAAGTTAAAGCTTGCAGTAAAATATGTTGACACTAGTCGACTATGACAGCTCAACCAGTCGACTAGCACATAGAGCTGAACAAGATTTATCTGTATCATTCACAAAAAGGAAAGGAGAAAGTTAAAGAACGGCTATATGAAATCATGCAACGGCTAGGAAGGCTTGCCAAGATCTATATTCTTCTCTAAACTCAGTATAAAGAGGGGATGATTAAGGGATAAAGCTAGCAAAGTCCAAAAAGCCAAAGATTCCACTATTGTTTCAAATTTGCTCCTAATTGCTCTTAGCTTGTTTCAAATTTGTATTAAGCATTATTCTATCTTCTTTATCTCATTTCTCTTGCTAGTTGAGTGATTAGTGAAAAGTCACTTATGAGGTAGGATTTGTGCCGGAAAACAAATCGTTTGTAAAGGTAGCTTAAGCCGGAAGTCAAGTGGCGTTGTAAGAGTTCACACTAAACTAAAAAGTGTGCAGTAAAGTGGTTTGTCAAATCCTAAGTGAGTGCTTAGGTAGAGGACGTAAGTCTTAGCACCGAACCTCTATAAAAACAGTGTTTGCTTTTCTTCCCTACTCTTTACATTTAAATTTATTTAAATTGTTTTTGTGTGAATTAACTTCTGATTTTATTGTAGAATTTTACGAAAAAGGTTAAAGATCTATTCAACCCCCCTTCTAGATCGTTTACATATAGAGACATCATAAATGAACAACTTCTTGTCTATAACTGACATATGTTGTGGATATTAAATACATGATATAATTGTTTTGACACATATAAGGTGTGCAAATGTGGTTAGATTAACTTAATAATCGTAAAGTGTGGCCCATATTAATTTATTTAATTCTAATATGAAGTGGGTTCAAAATAATGATTATTGGGCTTGTAAACAAAATTAGAATCATTATGGTTATTTAATAAAACCCTTCCCTATCCCTTCTGTCAATTTATGCAAAAAATTATCAAAATAATATGTTCTTCAACCATTGAAAAGAACAAAGAAAGAAAGAAGGCGAGAGTGGATAAAAATTTTGTTTAGAAAAGGTGTTTGTGATCAGAACAAGGATTACACATACTGAGCAAAGATCAAGGTTACTATTTTTCTCTTTTCTCTATAGCATCACTCTTAGGGTTTGAAAGTGTGAATTGATTGTGTAATAGATGATCTTGGGTGAATTCTATGTTTGAAATATTGCTTCAAATGTTAAAGTTTGAATTTACATGTGGTATTAGCGCAGATCATGGCACTTTGATTTACATTAGAGTTAACCCTAAAATTCATGGTAGTGACTAATATAGATTTACAATTATAGAAAAATTATGTATTGATTCAGTTGTAAGCTCTCAATCTAAGCCATCTTGTTTCTTGATTTCTATGGGTTGCTGATTGGGTTTGAGTTAATTAATTGAATGATCCCTTATAAAGTCAGGGATTACAAGTCTATAGGGCTATTGTCTTACGGATGTCTGTTTGTTTTTTAATTAAGATCAGATTTTTAAAAAAATACACACTGAAAGGCTTATTTCCTAAAGACTTTAGTGGGATCATAATGTCATATTTGTGGGCTTATAGTTATAAGAAATTGTTTAGTTTTCAAGTCTCTAGAAAAAACACGATGTAAATGTGGGGCCTCTCTTTAAAAGTCTTTATGTTTGAAGTTATAAAGCATAATTCTTTATGGAAACAAAGGGTTAAAGAAAAGGTTTTTATGCTGCCCATCATGCATTAATCTTTTTACTGCAATATGCATAAAATTTTAAAAGCAAAAAGATTGGTGTTAAGTTTTGAAAGAATAAAGCTTTGAAAACATGATTCCTTTTTTAAAATAAAAGATTGAATATGTTCTTGGTTCTATGCATGTTAAAGAATGTGTAGGCATCGTGATTTGATGTTGAATCAAATGGTTACTTATATGCATTAATTGAGGTTTGACTAGTTAAGCCTTTCAAAAGAACAAAGCTAGAGAGAAACAAAAGTTTAAGAAAATTTTCATGGGATTCACCATCAAAAACTTTGGTTTTATGTTTGTATTACTTGCTTATTGCAATTTACATGATTTTTGGAAAACAAAAAGTGAAATAAAAGTCAATGTTTCATAGGGCCTACTATAAGAGGACTTTTGATTTTGTGGTTGTAAAGTAGAATCATTCTGGTGTTAAAATTTATGGCCATCGTGAGTTCCATATGAAAAATTAAAGGGTAAATTTGCATGTTAAAGCATGGAATCAATTACGTTTTAGTCTTTTGGCACTAAATGAATATGTATAAAACCAATTATTTTTTGATCTTGGTAACAAACAAATATGCATTTGAAGATAGTTAATTTTGGATTTTACAATATGAGTTTCCCGACATTACAATTAAATTCCAAATTTTGTTTATACTTAATTAAATGTTTATTATATAAAAGCTTGTTATTTACCAAAGTGACCTTACTTGAAAAGATATTTAGACATTTAATTATACATTATTTTCCATTATGTTATATGATGCTAATAAATGACATAATAGATGAACTGAACAATTGAGATTATTAACTATAATGCTAGGAGATCACCCAAAGGTGGATCATTGCTTATAATTAACAATATTAAAAAGACTTATCGGCCTACTTAGTGAATATGTTTATATATCCAAAGATAACATGTATACTAGAATGAGTATGATTGATTGTCTATCAAAGTGTGTATATATCTATTGTTAGCATCATTATAGATTAAGGATATATTTTTAAGTATCACCCAAAGATGAACTTATATATATATATATATATATGATTACTATTGTCTGAATCTATTAATTATACTCAAGACATTAATGTGTGAGTTTGCTTTTACATTTACAATTTTTAATAATTTGTTAGCTATGAGCAATGGTTTGATCAAAATTAATGGGCTAGACTATATCGATTGGTTTGAGTAAATCCAATTTTAGTTGGATATCATGGATAAGGACCTAACGTTAGTTGCTGAGAAACCCGCAATCATTACTGAGACTAGCACACAAGCTGAAAGGACATATTTTAAGGCTTGGGAAAAGTCTAATAGGTTTAGTCTAAACTTGATGCGATTAATAATGGCTGAAAATGTTAGGCCCTCAATGCCTCATATGGACATTGCAAGGAAATTGACAATAAAAATCAAAGAATACTTACAATGGACATAACTGTCGAGTCTATTGTAAAAAACTTGATGAGTGAATTGATGACCAAGAAGTTTGACTAGTCTCAACCTATCCACAATCAGATGATAGGCATGTCAATTTGGCTACAAAGCTGAAATCAATGGGCATGGATGTGAGTGAATCTTCCTAGTATAGTTCATCACAACTCACTTCCTCCTGAATTTGGTCAGTTCCAGGTGAATTATAACACTCTGAAGGAAAAATATAATTTTCAAGAAATCAAGGCCATATTGGTGCAGGAGGATGGGACATTAAAGAAAAAGAAGGAACACTTTGTTCATCTTACAGTACACAAAGAAGCTAGTAGCAGAAAGGGAAAGCTAAGAAAGAAGAGCAACAAGAAGGGCAAGACCCAATGAAGGTTAATGAGGGCCAAATCTATAAAGAGCACTGTTGTTTCTTCTGCAAAAAAACTGGTCACCTCAAGAAAGATTGCCTAAAGAGAAAGGCTTGATTCCAAAAGAAAGGTAAGTACTATATTTCAATATATTTTGAATCAAATCTTATTGAGGTTCCTAATAATACCTAGTGGTTAAATTCAGGTGCAACTACTCATGAGTTACATATTATGCAGAGATTCCTTTCAATCAAAACCGTAAATAGAATTGAAGAGTTATTGTACGTGGGTAACATAATGAAGACTTGAATAGAGGGAATAGGGATGTACAGATTGATCTTAGACACTGGTTGTAATCTGAATCTTGAAAAGTGTCTTTATGTTCTTAAATATGCTAGAAATTTAGTTTTTTTAGTAAGTTGGATAAGATAGGTTTTAATTTCAATGTTGTAAACAAAATTTTTTCTTTGTATAAACGACAATATTATAATGTTTCTAGTACATTAATGGATGGTTTATATCGTTTAAACCTAGATGTTAATTATTTTGAATCCTTGTTTCATGTTGAACATAATCTTGGTAATAAACGTAGTGCACAATATGAACACTCTGCTTACTTTGGCATTAAAGGTTAGGTCATATATCTAGAGAAAGGGTGATGGAGTTAGTGAAAAGTGAAATCTTACTTTAACTAGATTTTACTAATTGGGATGTGTGTGTGGATTGCATTAAAGGTAAGCAAACCAAACATATATCTAAGAGTTCAGCTATAAGAAGTACTGAGTTACTTGAGTTAATACACACCAATATATGTGGTCCATTTCATATTCCATCTTTGGGCGGTGAAAATTATTTTATCACCTTTATCAATGATCATAAACATTATTGTTATCTCTTTTTACTGCATGAAAACTCTCAATCAGTGGACATTCTTGAGGTGTTCATTAGTGAGATAGAAAGATAGTTAGACAGAATAGTGAAAGTCATAAGGTCTAATAGAGGTTGTGAATATTATGGTAAATATGATGAGAATGGACAGTTTCCAGGTCCATTTGCAAAAAATTTTCAAAGTTAAGGCATTTATGCACATTATATAATGCCTGGTACACCACAACAAAATGATGTGACTGAAAGGTAGAATCGTACTCTTATGATATATTAAGAGTTTGTTAAGTTACATGAATGTACCTTTATATTTATGGATGTATGCATTAATGACAGCTACATATCTACTTAATAAGGTTCCAAGTAAAGCAGTTCATATGACACCTTATGAATTGTGGACATATAGGAAACCTAGCCTAAGGCACCTGCATGTTTGGGGTTGCCGAGTTGAAATAAGGATTTATAATTCTCGTGAAAGGAAACTTGATGTAAGAATCACTAATGGTTACTTCATCAATTATCCAAAATAGTCCAAATGGTACATATTTTATTGTCCTAATCATGGTACAAGAATAGTTGAGTTTGGTAATGCTAGGTTCATTGAAACTGGACAAATCATATCAGTGGGAGTAGGGAACCATAAAAGGTAGATATTCAAGGGATTCAAGTGAAAAATCCTTCTCCAAGTTTCTCTTCTCAAGTTGTTATTCCTCTTGTTATATCACAGTCACAAAACAAGTTAACATTCCAAACCCACAAGAAGAGAATGTCAATAATGAACCATTAAATAATGTGCAAGTCACAAATGATCAAGTGATATCACAAGAAATAGTATTGTGAAGGTTTAAAAGGGAGAAAAGACCAATTATATCAAATGATTATGTGGTATATTCACTTGAGCATGAGTGTGGCTTTAGCATTGATAAGGATCCAGTCTCATTTAAAGAAGCCATAAAATGTAACAATTCTGAGAAGTAGCTCAATACTATGAAAAAAAAGTTAAAATCTATAGATGATAATCAAATATGGGAACTAGTTGAGTTACCTAAAGGTTCAAATGGATTGTAAATGAGTCTTTAAGACCAAAAAGGACTCGAAAGGTAATATTGAAAAGTACAAAGTTAAACTTATAGCCAAAGGTTATATTCAAAAGGATGACATTGACTTTAAAGAGACCTTCTCTCCAATTTCAAAGAAGGAATCTTTAAGAATTATTATGACATTGTTAGCTCACTATGATTTAGAGCTTTGCCAAATGAATGTAAAGACTGCTTTTCTAAATGGAGACTTAGAAGAAGAAGTTTATATAGACCAATTGGAAGATTTTCTAATCATAGAAAAGAAAAATAAGTGTGCAAATTAAAGAAGTCAATATATGGTTTGAAACAAGCTTCCCGACAGTTGTATCTTAAGTTCAATGATACCATTAACTCTTATGGTTTGGTAGAGAATATTGTTGATAGGTGTATCTATATGAACGTTAGTGGAAGCAAGTTCATTATTTTAGTACTGTATGTTGATCATATTCTTTTGGCTACTAATGATTTGGGATTGTTACATGATGTAAAGAAATTTATCTCTAATAACTTTGAAATAAAAGATATGATTGAGGCATCCTATATGATTGGAATAGAAATATTCTGTGACAGGATGTAAGGATTGATAACGTTATCTCAGAAAGGATATATCAGTAAAGTATTAGAGAGATTTATGATGAAAAATGCTTAATAAGGGTAGGTCCAATTCAAAAGGGGGATAAATTTAGTGAAATGTAATGTTCCAAGAATGATTTGGAATGAAAGGAAATGGAATTTATTCCCTATGCATATATAGTTGGGAGTTTGACGTATATTCAGAATTGTACTCAATTGGATATCAATTTTTTTGTTAGAATGCTAGGCTAATATCGAAGTAATCCCAAACTGAACCACTGGAAAGCTACAAGGAAAGTTATTAGGTATTTACAAGACAGCAAGGATTACATGCTCAAATACAGAAAATCAAATCTCTTAGAAGTGATCGATTATTTAGATTCAGACTATGCTAATTATGTAGACTTAAGGAAATCTACCTTTTGTTATGTATTCCAACTAGTAGGAGGGTCAATTTCTTGGAAGAGTTGAAAATAGTTTTTCATTGCTACTTCCACTATGGAGGTCGAATTTGTGGCGTGCTTTGAGGTCATTATTCAAGCATTGTGGTTGCCGAACTTTGTCTTAGGGCTAGGTATTATCGATAGGAAACTGTAATTCCAAGTATTCTAAGGATGCAAAACACATGAATTTGAAATACTTTTCAGTCAAAGAAGAAGTGTAAAAATATAAAGTATTAATTGAGCATATTAAAACTGATCTAATGGTAGCGAATGTGTTAACTAAAGGACTACCACCTAAAACATTTATTGTCCATGTTGAAAGAATGGACGTTATAGATAAGTTCTTGTTAACATGAGGTCATGCTATATATGTATATAGGTTTGGATATTTGCTATTGTTGTTTTGACACTTGTGAATTCAATTAATGTTATATTTTTGCTTATTTATCACTTGTCACATTATGTTGTGTACACACATTGTTTTATTATGATGACAAATTATGTTTTGAGAAAATATTAAAGTTGAGAATTACTGTGGCTCTCGATTACAATTAATTTGAGTTGAGTTAATTATGTGATACTTATAAAAAATCATGTTGTTAGATAACTTATGATCGCCATGATCCCATCATTTCAATTCATTTAAGTTTGATGGCTTGATAAATTCAATATATAGTGTACACTTGTGTTATTGGATTATCAAGTTGTAAAATGATCCAAGTGGGAGATTGTTAAATTAATTTAATAATCAAAAAATGTGACCCACATTACTTTATTTGATTCTAAAATGAAATGGACCCAAAATGATAGTTATTAAGCTTGTAAAAAATAAAATCACTATGGTTAATTAATAAAACCCTTCCCTCTCTCTCTTCTGTCAATGTAAGCGAAAAGTTATCAAAATACATACGTTCTTGCACCATTGAAAATAACAAAGAAAGGAAGAAGGTGAGGGTGGATAAAGCTTTGTGTAGAAAAGGTATTTGCGATCAGAAAAAGGATTACATATATTGAGCAAAGATCAAGGTTAGTATTTCTCACTTATCTTTATAGCATGAATCTTATGGTTTAAAGGTGTTGAATCAGTTATGTCATAGATGATCTTGGGTGAATTCTATGCTTGAAATATTATTTAGAATGTTAAAGTTTAAATTTACAAGTGTGATTTATTTGTGATGTAAGTATAGTTTGAGGGTTGGTGGAGAGTGACATCTAATGCTAGATTGAAACAAAAATTAATTAATTTTTTAGAGCAAATTTTTAGAACTAAATTAGGGTATAAATTAATTTGTTGTTTGATATGAACATTCAGATGGAGCGTAAACTAATATGTTGTAAGAGGTGCATATCTGAAACTAAACAAAGGCATAAATCAATTTATTAGTTGGGGCAAATATCTGATGCTTACCTTGAATAAGTGTAGGATCCTATGTGATTGTTTTTAAGATCACTTACTATTGCATATTTGTAAGTGTACAAAGCATCATTGTCTTTTTTTACAAGTTCTCATTGATTGTATAAAGCTATATAAGTTACATAGTTGATACGATTTTGTTCATATAATGATAAAGGAGTAAGGTTTTTACTTTATTTTATTTCCTTTTTTTTCCATATTATGTACATTACTCTTTTAGAGTTAACTAATGAGGAACCCAAAAGAGTGAGCAACTGGCATATTTGAGCGCAATTTTGTATAATTTCATCTAGTGTTATTATCTGTTAAATATTGAATCATGTTTTATTTATATTTTTTAACTTATGAAATATAGTTGATTGATGAAAATTAGGTTAATTGAGATATTAATTAATTAATATTTATTTTTATTAATGATGGTATTTTCTTTATATTTATAAGAATGACATATTTTTTGAGCTTAACATAATAATAAGCCTAATGTGGTTATGATTTACTATTGAATGGCAATCCGTCCACAAACCTAACAAAATTGGTTTATGTTTTGATTAGACAAATATTACCTCAATTGGTATATATAATATATATTTTTATTTTTATTATTTATATAAGTTTGACATTTTGCGTGATAATTACTCATTTTAATTAACTATAAAATTATATTAGTTCACCTTAATTCTAGTTAACACTAATAAATCATAACAAACCTTAACTAACATTAATAAACTCTAATTTAACATTAACCCTAAATAAAATGATCTAAATCTAATATCATATTAACCCTAATTTAATAAAAGAAAACCATAATTTCTAAATTTTTCAATCTAAATTCTCCCAACTCCACCTCTCCCTCACATCCACTGCCATTCACTTCCTCAACCATCTTGACAAAACAACTTTTCATCACCCTCTCCTAATAGCTCAATCACTACACTTCCACCACTATTGCTTGTCTCACTTTTCTCCATCTCCTTCACCACCACTTGGTGCATCCTTTCCCTGCATATGTTCACTACTTTAGCTCCACCTTGCCTATTGCAAACTATAAATAAAACTTATCTTTCTAACTCACCAATCTTCAATAGTCCTGGGGCCATTGTGACTGCATCCTCCATCGTTCTCCGATGTTCAATCACTGAGATCCTACGAAAGGTTTACCACTCATCGGTGAAACTTTAGAGTATATGAAGGCTACTCGTCAAAACAATCTAGAGAAGTTGATAGATGATAGAACCAACAAATACTTGTCAGAGACATACCAAACATCAGCATTTGGCCATAACATAGCTGTGTTTTATGGTTCTTCAACAAACAAATTCCTATTAACTAGAGAGAACAAGTATATATGTCTCCTCATGGTGGTCAGGCTTGGTGATATAAGCTTTGCTCATCTCAGATAGGGAAGAAGTACGACTAAGATCATATGAAATGGGGAAGAGAAATTGGGAATTTTAGAAATTAGGATTCTTTTAAAAACTATGATAAATGTTAAACTAAGATTATTTAGTTTTAATTAAGCTTATTTAGAGTTAATGTTAAATTACAGTCTATCAATTAAGGCTTATTATAATTTATTAGTGTTAATTAATGATAGAGATATTGATAGGCTTTTATTTGATGCATTAATGTAAGGGAATTGTGTAGTATTTTGGGATAAATATTATGCTAGATTGTTGTTTTTATATTACATTTTGAGTGTTAGGAGTTTTTTGAAACAATGGAGCAAAAATATAGCAATTTGTAAGAATGGCCAATGCTTCAAGTGTATGGACAAGCAGCTGGGAGAGGGTAGGAAAAACCAACAGCACTACATGCACAAAGTGCAATACACATATAGCAAATTGAAGATTATGCATGTATGAAACGCAAGAAAGCAAAAAGAAGGTTTAATGCTTTTAAAAGAGAAAAACACACTGTGCAGAGGGGGTTTGTAAAAAAGAAAAGAAAAGTGGAGGATTCAAAATAGTTTTAAAAACACTCACTCACCAACGCAGCA
>JANTNU010000234.1:8757814-8771128 GCA_024752395.1 Erythroxylum havanense
TTTAAAGAAATGGTTAATCAGTTGAGTTCTGTAACTAACTCAAACTGACTCCTTCGTCTTCTTTTCGAATTCCGCATCTGCTTTTCTCCGTCTATATTTTTTACATTTGTGTTTCTGCGTCAGCGTCTGTTTTGCTTAGCGTGTACGTCTGCTTTACTTAGTGTCTGCGTCTGCTTTTCTGTTTACGTCTGCGTCTGCTTTCCTTAGCTTCTGCTTTTCTGTTTTCGTCTACGTCTGCTTTTCTTAGTCTGTTTTATACTTTGCTTCTTCTTATGTATGACTTCGTCTGTATGACTTTGTTTGTATGACTTCGTCTGTATGACTTCATCTGTTTTGCTTTTCTTTTTATTGTTCTCTTTGTTATTCATTAAAATTATTTCTAAGTCATTTTGACTTAACACTATCATGTGCAACTATGTTAGTATCTAAATAATCCCTAGTCATAAAATTAATAAGACAGGGCATTATTAATCGAGATAGACTAGCACATGTTATATTCCTTGATTTGATCAAGTAGTGGATCTCACAAATTGTAAGCATGACATATTTAGAGTTAACATGTAGATGTATACTAAGAGTAGTAAGTACATCGGATGACCCGCTATAAGATTATCATATGGATGATTTATCAAATGTCAATGATTAATTTCATCATAGCAATGATGCAAATGTCCTTAGACGTGAGGTACTTAAGGATATCTTGGATATTAATCTTATGCTTTGACATCATTCCTTATTGCCTCAAGACGAGGCCGCTTATAGGTTGGTGGTTAGATACAACTATTGATATTCAAAGGTAATTGGGTAGCCAATAAAAGATTAACCACTCTTGATAGAAGAAGATGATACCCACGACCTCTTATCAGGGTCATCATTCAGGAGTCTCGGCCAGAGCAGTTATATATTATGAAAAGAGTCTTAAATGACACACAGAATAATGAGATTCCCAGGACAAGAACTAACGTCACTTAGATTAAATGTGACGTAATCAGTTTAGGAGTTGACACATAGCCCATACTCTGAACCAAGTAGGGTATAATATGGTGAAAGGACGAATTACATGATAATTGTCTATGGAAAGGTTCGTAAATTGGATAATTAACTATCGAAGAGTTTATATGTTAATACACTTATATTCCGATAAATTGGCATCATGAAAGCCTTCATGATTTGTTTTAATTAAGAGTTAATTCAAGTGTCCAAAATAATTGATAACTTAAAGGTCACATGTATAAAAGTTCGAACAAAAAACAAAGTGTGGCTATTTTTAAGTAGGCCACGATCATGGCTCATAAGCCACATTCATGATTGAAAGCGAGGCTGTCAATGAGTAGGCCATGATCGTGGCTCATAGGATACAATCATGATCGAAGGAATGAAAGATGATACACAAATGGGTTCTTCACTTATGTACAAGAGGTCTTTCAGTCAAAAAACACTCAATTGAGATGATAGAGTGTCCAGAAGAGTTATGGGGTTAGAGAGAAGTGATCTTGAGGTTTGTTTATGAAATTTATGCAATTGTTGTATGAATTTAATTACATGCAACCCATTCTTGATCTAACTCTCCATTATAACATCTACTTGAACTCATCTAGTTTGGTGCTAACCATCCTTACACATTGTTTCTTCTTAATCTTTGTGTGTTCTTGAGTGATCAAGGAAGGGTTTAATGTTTGCAATAACCCAAACAAAGAGAAGAATTAAAAAAACAAGGAGAATAAAAAGGTACATGTACTGTTATATCATGTTCATATAATCTGTTTATACATGAATTTAAGATTCTGGCTTTTTGGGATGTCATGGGGGTTGGAATTCAAATTCTGACACTTCCACTACTTAGTTGTGCATGTGATGCATGAATCCATATCTCCCCCCAACAATGTTATCAGAGCAAGGTCATGCATGTATTAGATGATGTATTGAACATATGCAAAGTAATTGCTAGGTTGTGACTGACATGCATGTTGATTTGTTAGTTTTCGTTTAAATTGTAAAAATAAATTTGTTTTTCTAATTTTCTTTTATAGAAATGTTTATAAGGTGTTATATCATATTTCTGTCAAATAAAATTGCAATTGAATGCATGTGCTGATTTTGATATTTTCATAATAATTTTGTAAATTTTTTATTATTTTTTTAACAAAAATGTTTATAAGGTCTTATATCATGTTTCTGTCCTAGGAATATACAATTGAATGTCATTTGCAATTTTATTACGAATTTAGTTTCAACCCGATGCATGTATGAAGTTTCATGAAATTTTGGAAATCTGATGAACATGAATGCTTGTAAATTCCATATTAAATTTTATAAAAAATTGTTATGAATTTTCTACATGGACATACATGATAAGAGGTTTCCATGTGTATGAGATGCATGACATTTGTTGTTAAATTAATTATCTTATGCATGCATGATGTAGAGTATGATTGATGTTAGAAGTAATATAACAAGTGTCATTGACATGTATATGTTGGCTAATTCCACTAACTTAATAAATAATTCCTAGGAATTAGTCTCTGGAATTTTTTATTAGACACATTTAGAATTTGTATAAGTCTCTGGAAATTTTCCAAAATTAATTGAATTTGAATCAATTAATAAATCAAGTCAAAGTCGACATTGGCCAACCATTTGAAAGCTGATGGAGTTGACTTGTTTAACGACTTATGTATATGTGTTTTGGTTATAAGACCTTAACTAAGTTTTTATGAGATAAGAAATCTATTGTTTTGATGCTAGTAGCATGCTAAGTGTATGTGCTTGAAATTAGGATTCCGGAAATTTTTCGGACATCAAATCGGTCTTTTTAGTGTCTAGTAGGTTAACTTATTTATCTTGATGATTGTGGCCGCCAATATATTTTTGGCTTGTGTCAAAATTTTCTAAATAAATTTGATATGACCTAAGGATATTATATATGACTAATTGATGTTCGGAAATTTTGGAAACCCTAAGAATTAATTTACAATTAATCCAAGTAGAGCATAGCATTTCTAATGTGACTAGAAAAGGGCATGTGTACTAAAATTAAAATATTTAATTTAGACATCAAATAATTGAATTTTAGGGTTCCTAATCAAATCATGTTCATAATTGAAATTAGCCAAGACTAACACTAGTACCCGATTCGATTCAAGAGTTGAATCGAATCACGAACTTTAGATGTATAGTCAAGTCGCAACCTAAATTGAACCTCCTTTGTGTGATACATGCATTAGATGCATTTTAAGGGTGTTTATGGATATAGGATCAATTTAATTGAGTTTTCTATAATCTGAATATATATATGTGATATATATACAAGATCCTCCAAGTATTGATGAGACCAAGGAACAAATCCCTCAACTGAAATATTAAGACTTGCGCTTTCCATTGACATGGCAAGAACCAGAGTTTTTTTAAAGTTGGGTTGTCAGGCAAACCCAAGCCTTCTCTACATGAATATATTCAAACTATGGAAATTAGATTTTCATATTAATGGGTTGGTCCTAATTGGAAGCATTTATTTTTTAGGCAAACCCAAGGTCAATATGGATAGAGGCGAAGTTAGGTTTTATACATTGGATGTATACGAATCAAGAGTTGATAACACAATGAGTGTGCTAATCAACAATTAATGGCATAAGTCGATATTTTCATAACTAAATGCAATTGGTATGAATGATACTTACCGATTGACCTAAGGTGACTTGTTAGGAAAAGCCAAGGTCATTCTTAGTAATATTGGATATCAACTCATTAGGAAAACTATAAGTTTTCTTGAATTCATGATTTGAATAAAAATAGTAGGACCCATAATGCATGTGATTAAAGTCCTTATTGATATGCATTAGTGTACATTCTAACATTTTCTCTTGTTCTTCTAGGTTATTGAATCACCATGATGTCTTTGTCCAGTGTGAACCTACGTTCTCTGTTAGACTCCAATAAACTCACGAGACCTAACTTCTTAGATTGGCTGTGGAATTTGAGAATTGTTCTCAAATTTGAGAAACTAGGATATGCCCTAGATGAACCACTTCCCGATCCCCCTGCCATCGATACATCTGATGAGGATCATAAAGCTTACAGAAAGCTATTAGATGATAGTGAGCTGGCTAGCTATATAATGTTGGCCTCTATGTCACCAGAATTACAAAAGCAACATGAGGCTATGGATCCTCATACTATAGTCTACCACATAAGGGAACTGTTTGATAAGCAAGCTCAGTTTGATAGGTTTGAGACCTTAAGGTCGCTTTTTCGCTCTAAGATGGTTGAGGGATCATCTCCAATACATTATGCACTGAAGATGTATGGATACATTGAGAGGTTAGCTAGTTTAGGTTTCGTGATCATGAATTAAGTATAAACTTAATTCTGTCTGATTTGACCGACAGTTTTTCATAATTTTTGCTTAAATATCGGATGAACCAAATATCCACCTCCATACCTGAGCTGATTAATATGCTCAAAACAGATGAGCAAACTATCAAGAAAGACACCTGAGCTTATTAATATGCTCAAAACAGCTAAGCAAATTGTCAAGAAAGACAGTAAGATTGTGATACTGGTGGATTCTTCTTTTAGTTTTTCTAGTTCTCGCAAGAGGAACCAAAAGAAGAAGAAGAATTCCAAGAAGCCAATGGGAGTGTAGCCAAGAATAAGGCAAAGGAGACTACATCAAAGGGGATATGCTACCATTACAACAAGGAAAGACATTAGAAGAGGAATTCCAAAGCTTATCTGGAGTTGTTGAAGCAGAAGAAGGCATTATATGCCCCACCATCTACTTCATGTATGTTATTTGTCATTGAGGTTAATACTATTTCTGATCATAACATTTGAGTATTAGATACTGGATATGACTCACACATATGTGTTGATATATAGGGTCTCAGGGATAGTATACCACTCAAGAAGGCAGAGATTGACCTAGGTGTGAGAAATGGAGTAAGAGTTGCTGCATTAGCCGTAGGAACCTATGTTTTTTATCTTCCTAGTAGGCTAGAATTAATTTTGGATAATTTCTTTTATGTACTCGTTGTGAGAAAGAACATTATATCTGTTTTATATCTTAATAAAACGGGATTTCTTTAACTTTTTCTAATAATGGTTGTTCGATTAAGTTGAATGAAATGTTGTATGGTATTGCTACATTATGTAACGGTATTTACATATTAGATATGTGCAATCCAATTTTAAATATTAATGAGAATAAAAGAAAAAAATGAGATAACTTAAAATGATCTTACTTATGACAGTGTCGACTTGGCCATATAAGTGAGAGACGCATGACTAAGCTACATAAGAGTGTTGATTATGAATCTTATGACACATATAAATTTTACTTATTAGGCAAGATGACTAAATTACCTTTTAAAGGAAAGGGTGAACGAGCGAATGGGTTATTATACCTAATACATTCTGATGTCCATTCATGCCAGAGGTGGTTTTATATATTTTATTACCTTTATCGATGATTATTCACAATATGGGTATGTGTATCTAATGATATACAAGTCTGAAGCATTTGAAATGCTCAAATAATTTAGATATGAAGTAGTGAAACAACTTGGTAGAAGTATCAAGACACTTTGATCAGATTAAGATGGTGAATACTTGAACGAGAAATTTCTAACTTATCTCGGGGATAATGGGATTGTATCCCAGTGGACTCTACCTTACACATCACAACATAATGGTGTGGCTGAAAGAAAAAACTGAACCTTATTGGATATAGTAAAGTCAGTGATGGGCTTAGTAGATCTACCGAAATCCTTTTGGGATTATGCCCTCAAGACTGTTGCTTATGTGATAAAAAGAGTCCCTTCAAAAGTAGTTAAAGTTACTCCATATGAGACATGGACTAACAAAAAGTCCTATCTTTCTCATATGAAAGTGTAGGGTTGTCCAGCTTACATGAAGCAGATTCAATCAGACAAGTTTGAAACAAAATATGATAAGTGTCTGTTTGTTAGATATCCTAAGGAAACAATTGGATATCAGGTCTATAATGCTTTAGAGAAAAAGGTGTTTGTCTCAAAGAAGTTTGTCTTTTTAGAGAAAGAGTTTCTTCTAAGAAAAGATAGTGGGAACAAATGTGAACTTGATGAAGTTCGTGATGCTCAAACAGACGCAGATCAACTACATGAACCTGAAATTGTTGTTCACGGAGATGAGAACAATTGAACCTTCTAACACACAAAATGTTCATAGGTCAAGTAGGATATGCAATGTTCCAAAGAGATATGGATTTCTTATAAGTGAACAAAATAACGTATTGTTCATAAAGGATGATGAGTCTACAACCTATGAAAAGGCTCTGAACAGTTCAGAATCTGAAAAATAGCTTCAAGACCTGAAGTCCGAAATGGATTTCATGTTTGAAAACCAAGTATGGACTTTGGTTGACCCCCACCCCCCGAAGGGCTAAAGCTATAGGGTGTAAGTAGATTTTCAAGAAGAAAATCGACATGGATGGTAATGTGATTACCTATAAAGCAAGGATAATCGCTAAAGGATATCATCAAAGACAAGAAGTTGACTCTGACAAGACATTTAAACCTGCAACAATACTTAAATCCATTAGAATACTCCTAGTCATTGCTTCTTATTATGATTATGAGATATGGAAAATGGATGTGAAGATGACTTTCTTGAATGGAAACCTAGTTGAGGATGTATATATGATACAACTTGAGGGTTTCATATCCAAAGATAGCAAAAAGGTATGCAAGCTTCAAAAATCTATTTAAGGATTGAAACAAGCATCTAGGAGTTGGAAGATCTGATTTGATGAGACAATCAAAGAGCTTAGTTTCTCATAAAATCTGGATGAACCTTGTGGGTATAAGAAGGATAGTGGGAGTGCTATCATATTCCTTATGTTATATGTGGATGGGATATTACTAATAGGAAATGATATCTTAAGTTTGAAATTAGTCAAAATTTGGTCGTATGAGAATTTTTCCATGAAAGACCTTGGAGAAGCAATTTATATATTAAGAATAAAGATCTATATAGATAGATCAAGGAAGTTGCTAGGTCTTTCACATTCTACATATTTTTGTTAGATGAAGTTGATACAGAAATAATGGAAGAGAAGAAGAAAGAGAAGAAGAAAATAGAACGAAGAAGAAGACTAAAGTTGAGATTTTAATTTTTAAAAAAATTGGCCCCATAATGTCACTTTAGATCTAACGTGGCAATTTTGGGCCTCTAAAATAACTAAAAAATATTAAAAAGTGTCAGTCAATGCTAATCTAACACATGACTGACAGTTTCGTTATCATGGCGTTAAATTTTAATTTTTTCTATATGTTAAGGTCTTATTTGTTCTCTGAAATATTAAACTTGTTGATTGGTAACTTATGTGATACTATAGGGTTCAAGGCGAGGTTCGAGGTGAGGCTTAGTCGACAACTTCAGCTTTTTAACCACCAATTTATTGATGATATTCTCTTAGCTACCTCTATCAATGATCAACATAAAAAGATTTCCTTGTACAATTCCCCTAGTGCAAAAGAATTAGTGTTGTTGCCAATCTTTATGCTTCTTTTTTAGAAATCATTAATCTTTTAATTGCTCTAACAAAACCATCATCTTATCCCTTGAGGCATTCACAATCTTCCCTATTTAGTATACACTCTTTTTCCTCAAAATCTTTTGCTAGCTGCTCCACTGTGTTGATAAACCTCTGCTTCAAACATTCATTAGAATAATGGCCTAGTTCCCCACATTTAAAGCACTTGAAATGAGCCTATTAAGCATAAAGGTTGGTAAGTGTAATACTTGGTGTAGCTTATTTTCTAGAATTTCTACCATGGTTGTTTCCTTTTGCATTATTAACATATACAGGAGTAAAGCTAACAACTTCTTTTTCCTTTTCACTTGTCATTCTCTCATTATTCCCCATTCTCCTATAATCTCGTGACCTCTCATTGATCAACATCTCAATCTTGCGACCTCTCATTGATCAACATGTCAGCCCTTATAGCCAAATTTCTTACATCATGAATACTCAAAGCCATTTGAATCCCTTTGAATTGTTGGCCATAAATACCTAGTGGCTTATTATGGTTCGTTTTTTACCAAATTATTTTGAGCTTCCAACCACAGAAACTCAACAGTATACTCATTAATAGTGTAGCTCCTTTAAATATAGTTGTGATAAGGGTATTCCTTTGAATATATTTTTGATAAGTGTCAAACAAATATTGCTCATAATTTGGAGGAAAAAATCATCATTCTTGCACAAGTAGACACTAGAGCTTCCCTTTGTTCTTCAATTCTTCTACAAACATTGAGTAATCCTTGAACATTGTCATTAGGATAATTTGTCATTGTTAGAAAAAATAAGCTTTGTGGTATTCAAAACTTTGATATTACTTGACATAGTGGAAAGATAAACAATCACAATTCCAACCCAAGAATTGTAAGATAAATTTCTCAAAGAGAAAATATATTTAATTGATAGGGAGTTCTGTTGATCTCTGTTAAAAGTTTTTTAAATAGGTTTACGTAAACCCTAATTCATTCTAAACAAAATAGGAAACTCTAATTCATCTTAGGAAGGCTTCTAAAAGAAATAGGAAGCTTTAATTTATCTTAGGAAGACTTCTAAACATAATAGGAAAGTAATCAAAGAGATTGAGTCAAGTTTGAAATAATAAACAGACAAAATATAATAGGAATTTATTTAAAAAATCTTGCAAAGAAGGAAGATAGATAAGGCATGATCAAGTGCTAATCAATATTCTATTATTCCAAATCATAAAGAAATCTAGAGAAGAATGTTGGATAACGCATAATCACGTGCTAGTTTATATACCATTCTGTCCAAAGAGAAAGAAATACAAAGAAGAAAGTTAGATAAAGCAAGATCACATGCTGAATTTTCCATTCTGTCTAAAAATTCAAATGCCTCATCACTTTCAAATAGTGAGCAATCCTATAAGAACACTAACAAGTTCAAAAAATAATAAGCTTTCACTCACACCTATGACCACAACAAATAACTTTATGACCATCGAAAGAGGAGTGATCAAAATAAACATAGTTAGGACTGTATACACGAATAAATAGGTTATGGTTTATGAATATGACAAGGTTCTGTTTCTAGAGATCTTTTCCCACCAATAACAACAACTTATGTAGAGAATCCTAACGCTAGTGTTCTTAAGGATGCTTGGTGCTATAAGTTTTGATGTTTTTTACAATGCATGATATTTGGCATTGATGTGAAATAAATGATTAGTTTATAGAGATGTTTTAGTAGGGTTTTTCATTAAATTTTTTGGATTTATGACTTTTAAGCTATATAATTGATGATGATATTGTAATTTGTAATAATTTTGATCATATAATTATATACACTTCGACACTATAACAAAAAGTACTTTAAAAGTATAGTTGCAATCATATGTTTACCAAAAGGGTATTCACTAATGTTATATTGTTATTTATATAGTTACTTACTAATGTATATTTAAAATATAAAATTTCTATATTTACTAATGAGTATTTAAAATATTTTTAAGAAAATTAAAATACCCACTAATTTTTATTTAGTAAAATTAAAGTATATGTTACAATTCCTCTAAAATACAAAAAAATATTGTAAGATATACATATATCAAAATAATGGCCCGTAGGCTCAGTCGAATCAGAATACTGGCTCGTAGGCTCAATCGAATCATAATACTGGCCCGTAGGCTCAGTCAAATCAAAATAAAATCACGGAGCATAGCTCTACGTGAAAACGCTTCAAATAGGCGACTCAAATCACAACTCCTTTATATTTCATGCATTCAAGAGATGGAATGCATCACTTATTCGAACATATTCACTCAAGCTGACATTCTTAGCTACCAATTGCTCTTTTGAGGTCCCTTTTCTAGGATCTTTCTTTACGGTAATACACATATTTTGATATCATCAACATCCCCCAAATCCATAATTTGGGTTTTCCTAATTTCCTTTGCTCCACTTAACTCATCGCTATACCCCCTTTATTGCACTTGATTTAGTAACCCAGTATCCATAAATATGATACTTTGCTATGCAATGCTCTATTCGATACTATTTATTGGAACATAGGTTCCACAGCCCAATGCTTTCAATCTTTCAAAATTTCTAGTCTTACCTTAATCTCTACTAATCTGTCTAATCACTGTATAACTTATATGATTCTGTCCATATCATGATTCTACGCTTTCAATCCAATTACTATTGCAGAAGTTTCCAAATCGTGTATCTAAATTTAACTCAGGCGGCTATATTCATCTTTAGCGACACAAAAAAATCATCTTACACATTTCAACCAATTTCCTCATAATCTTAATTGGAAACCTCTATCATATAACTACTACAAAACTTGAAATCCAAATGATCTACTAAGTACTATAAGTATTTTGTTTTCCTTTATCACTATTGTGGCTTACAAGAATTTCCCTCAACATTTAAAAATTCATCTTCAATAAAATCGTAGTCACTTATTGTTATCCTTTTGCTTGGATCACGTTAACCTTCAATAACATAATCTAATCAGAGCATGATTAACACTAATAGGTATAACCTCTTATATTAAGTTTATGAAATTCCTTGAGTAACAAATTCCTCTGTGCAGTAGTATGATCACATGCTATCCTCAGTTTCACACTAAACTTCCTATTTCTTGACAGATTTCCACAGTTCTTTCAAATTTCCGAAGATTCCACATTGACTCATACTAATGTCTGTTCATTCATACTTGTTACTCCACACATTTCAATCGCTCTAAAAACATAACTTCCTATGTTGGAAACCTCATCATTAGGGAGGATTTGTGGTTCCCAAACACATTTCCAAAACCTATGATACAGACCAAAATTCTCCTCACATAAACAAAAATGTCTTCTTGAATTACCGAAATCCCCTTATACAATTAGATATTTCACGTCATCAACAAAAATTATACACTCCAAAAATTCATTCGTTGCAGCAGTCAGTTTCTTCCTGAAACAAACCTGATTGTATCAGGTAAGGAACTTTCGACCTTTAGACAATGAAAGAATTACCAAATTCCATTGTTGAATTGAGAGAAGAGCTTATGATCTCAGCTACTTGTCCTGGAAAGCCTACCCTCATTGATCAAAAACTACTCTAACAAACCTCGATATTGTCAGTCACCTATTATCCCTACATACTTATAGGTCCTTCTTGATATTTCAAGAAAATCAATTTCCACTTTTCCTACTATCTTTTTAAGATCAATTCTTATCATGCCCTCTCTGGTCAATGTATCCTCGATACTAAGGCTCAATGATCTATAAAGTAATTTCTTATACGATACAACCCAGTAGATTTCATCAAAAATCTTTCCATCTTACCTAGAGATGTATTTATATCACATTTCAATTATTCATTGTCACTAGTAATACTAACATTTCCATGTACTCTAGATAACCTTTCTATTCTTGTTCCTGTCCATAATTAGGGTGCACCTTATGATTGGGTGACCCATATCGTGGCCTACACTCGTTCCTCACACTAATACACATATTGACAGTAATTCTTTTTCGGCTTTTCACTATTTGACTCCTTTTTGTATACAACATCTCGTCATGAACATTTTGAGTGCTTTCACTCTTCTCCTTTGAGTTATCATCTTTTCCAAAAGTGCATGTATAAAACAATTCAAATTGAAGCGCATATCTAATTTTCCCCATAGTACCATATCATATATCACGTTCCATCATTTGTAAAACCATATTCCTATTATTTCATCGTCTATGCGTATATCCTCAATCCATTTAGAATTATAAATGTAGAAGCATCAAGAAATGCAATCTCAGTATCCAAGCTATTGTCACATTTCAAACCCACGTCTACTTTAGTTATTTCCTTTTTAACCTGGCTTGCACACTTTAATCATACCGTTTCTACTCCTTTTTGTCAATAACTTTACTTCTCTATTTCCTTTGAAGGTAAAGCATTACGGTCCCATATCAATACCCTATAATACACACCAACACGAATACAGTGAATCTATATACCTTATCAGATCACGTGCTTTTTTTCATTTCCAATTATTCCCATTTTATCAACCATACAAGTCAGAATCATAATACCTAATCATCCTAAACTTTTATCTCACATCGACATATCCTTATACAAATTCATACTTTGATCATTTTTAACCGATATTCTCCTCATGTCTACATTTGACCCTATCCAAACTATGGCACATTTCATTTTCTTTTAACTCAATTTATTCACTTAAATCTCATTATTCAATTTTTTATAACACTTGTTTCCTAAACCAGCCCATGCCACTGTCTTCACATTCATATCACATTTAAAGGTTTATAACCACAGTGCAATGTGAATATCATTAACAATCTATAGGACCTCGGCCTCTCGGGCCTTGTGTCCCCAAAAGGGCCTCGGCCTCTCGGGCCTCGCGCCCTCGCGTTTTACTTTTCCCATTCCCAATTACCCATAATCCACATTGGCTCATATGCTGATATTTCGTTTCTCTTTTCACACTAAAACACTTAAAACATTTTCTTAACACTTTTTCGTGCTTAAGACTCATACTCATGGGACTCAGATTAGGGATCAGTTGCCACGGTCTGCTGTAACATGTCTTTACCGTATACGATTTGACCTATATTTCAGAAAATGCCCATGTAAGTTCGTACTTCTAGGCTCTGATGCCACCTAAATGTAACACCCCACTCTCGTAAGACCCGAACCCGACATTGATGGTGATATCTGAGTCCGTGCCCTGCAAGGGTGACGTGATACATCACTCAGTCAAATCACAGTAAAAATTTGTTTCTTTGAATCATACACAAACATTATAAATATTATACGAAAACAATTATCCAAGGCAAGACCAAAACATTTACACAGAAATTTAGAAATACATAATTTTATACAAAACTGTTTAGACACTAATGCAGACGCAACTGATCCCGTCCTCTTCTATCACTCTGCGATCACTATACACCTGTTGCCTGACGGGGTATTTGTTGAACCCCGTCTCCGAGGCCCAACATTCGGACCCGTAAAGCATAGCGGACCCAAAACCGAACACAGCTGACCTCTCAACCGAACACATATGCTAATCACAATAAGGAAAAATTTCACTTTATAAAATTTGGGGTGGGCTCTTGATAAAAAAATGATCCCTCGGATCTAACGATTCCAACACAACTGGAATCGCTCAATTCGGATTTGAAATGAAGAAGTTATGGTTAAGACACTATCTCGAAGAAACAGTCAAAACTGAGCACTACCAACTTCGGGTAAGCATTTGAAAATCTTAAAGGCTTAATCACT